>BHFT01022457.1:0-63734 GCA_004320025.1 Laticauda laticaudata
GGATTATCCCTGGATTGCAAACTGACTGATTTAACTTGTGAATGACTTTGGATTGCTTATTTTGGACTTTGCTTAACGTTTCTGGAAGTAAAATCCTACATTTACTGTACAGTGTATCTATGTGCTCTGTGTGAATTATTCAAACACTATTCTCTATATGTCTCTGTGTGTGCTCATTCTCCTAATGGGGAATTACCTCAACAATAACATTAGCAATAACTCAGGTAACAACTGTATTGCAAGTATTGCTTAGCAATAAAAATTTAGGACTCGATTATGTTGTAAATTGAAGTCTATATATACTCAGGAACTTGTTCCTTGGGTAGGACAGGCTAATCCAGTTTTGGCTTTCAAATTTTTAGCAGGCTGCTTGAGTTTGGTTAGTCCTTGATCATTGTCCCTCATCAAAATCGCCTTCCTTGACAGCCCAGAGTGTTTCAGCATTTCTAGGGATGTCATTTTTCATGTTTAGAATTGTCCCAATGGGAAGACTCTAAACTAGTGATTTCTAAACTTGACTACTTTAAGACCTGTGGATTTACAAAAAAGAAAAATCAACTTCAATTCCCAGAATTTTCCAGCCTGCATCTTCAAACTTGCCAAGTTTGAATATTGCGTTAGACTTTACAGGAGAAGGGAAATCATTTGAAATCAGAACTTTTCTTGCTGTGGACAATGGGCAAACAACTAGAAAATACTTATAGATGATTGTTTTGAACATAGTAATCACAATGAGAATATTATGTGCAGAAATTTGGAAAGTCTCTGTAATATCTATAATGGAGAGTTGTTGGTGAAGAATTGGCAGAGATGGCAAAATTGACTTGCTTAGTAAAAAAAATAAAGCAGTAACTATATTTAACAGTGACTGGAAGTCCTTTACACTATGTACTTTTTTGTGGAAACAGAAAAAAACTAAACTTATTATTTATAAATATGATTAGAAAGAGTAGAATATGGACAGACAGAAACTGTGATATAACCTAGTCAAATACAGTCATTTATATCTGTGGTAAAAAAGATAAGAAACCGTTTTTTAAACTTATTTTTCTTTCATTTCTTAATTATTTTTTCCCTTTCCTTTCTTTTCCTATGTTTAGCTTTATAAATTTTAATTAATATTTTTAAAAAAAGATATAGATGCAATTTTCAAACATTTGGACTGATCCATTTCCAGAGGTACAAAGGAGATGTATCAAATCTTTTTATTTGCTTTGGCCAAGTGAAGGTTTAATGCTTTGTTATGTTATTTTGGGTCACAATTGTTTAATTAATTTGATTAATTAAAGTTGGAAAGTTGGACTATAAATACAATAAAGTTCATTCATTACATATATAGTCATTGTGTGGATTTCTACATTGATAAATGTAGAAGCAAAATATCAGAAGAGAGTAAAAGATCAACTATTGATGAACTATTGGTATTCTCTGATAAAAGTATATATTAATATATTATTTAAAAATGATGAATCCAAAAAACAGCAGTGGAAAATTAAAAGCATGTGAACAAGTAGGATGATAATTTTAACTTAATTATCATATAAAGAAGAAATATATATTCAAAATCTATTATATGAAATACAATGCAATATACTCTAAAGTTCTTATGTTTATATTGTAGATTTTGCTATTCCTTCAACATGTCAAAAAGATATATATAGTTCTCCTGTCTCCAATTTTTATATGAGAACAATCCTAAATAGTTGAGCATCTGACTCAAGATTATGAATTACATGGATGTGTCTTGGTTTCCATAGTCCTATTATACATTTTATATTACTGCTTCACTGTTGCCAAAAATGAACAAAGATGTTCCCATTTTGAAAGAGAACCAAATTAATAGAAATCAGCATTATTCAGTCTAGTATTGGTTTCCCAGCTTGCATGGTAACTTTCTATGAATTTGAATGATTTTTAAAAGTAATAAAGATGGGATAGAAATAAATAATAAATAAATAGATGGGATTACATTCAAAATATTTAAGGCCATTACACCACATTTTCTTCCCTATAATAAACAGGCTAGTGAAAGAATAATAATAGCCTGCTTATTCCAGGTCCTTGGGAAGGATTCAATAGGTGATTAAAAATGCCAAATCCAGGGTGATTTACTTCTCTTTAGTCATTAAGATTCTTTACATGCATCAAAAAACAGCCTTCTATTATTTTAGTATTTAAAGTTGTTTATTTATTTCCTTTGTAACCTATCAAGTCTATTCTTTCAATATGTTAAAACTTTTCAGATATTAAAATATATTACTGTGTTCTATTTGCAGTCTATTATAAAATGTAGATCAGGAATTGTAGCTGGAACCTTATCCCAAATCTACTTCTGGATAAGGATATTTCATAGATAGGAACATAGACATAAACAATATTCATTGCTAGTTATCAGGTTCCAAAATGAAATGTCTTTATTTAGAGAAGGAAAACAATTAACTTCTAAATATTGGTTGACTCAAAATGATAAATAGGAATAACCAGCATCCAGTAGCAAGGGATGCTGGGAAATATATTGGAGTAATAGCTAATGTCCCCAGTTATCTGCTCTGATTATGAAAAGGGTAGCATCAGTAGCATCTCCAGGAATGAGAGACAAAAGGAATATCAGGTGGAGAGAGGCATAGTGAGAAGAGCTGAAAATGTGATAAGTCAGACAGTGTTCTGGGATCCATTCTGATTTAGCTTATTAGAAGAAAGCTTATCATCCACTCAAGTATGGCAGGAATGAACATTAAGATAGGTCCTCTTTAGAGAGCTGCACAGTTGGAATATAGTAGTAGTGATTAGCAAAAAAAAATGTGATGAAGCAGATCATCACAAGGAAAGAGGTATATGAGACGACTCATTATGTGAGATGGGTGGCCATATAATATGATCAATCGGTCAACGATTAACAGGAAACTTGGCTCCACCATAACCTAGTGTATGGGTGCTGAATTGTTCAAAGTGCTAGATTCTGAAAGTCTTGCATTAAGGTTGGTTTTGTTTAATGTAGGTTGATTGCAATAGAATCCTGCTCCTACATGATTGTTGGGGAGAAAAGAGAATGCCTAGCATTCTAAAACAATGACTAAAACATGGCTAAGTGAGAATAAAATCTTTTCTTATCAAAGACATGCTCAGACAGATTTTGGTGGAACCACAGTCTGAACAAGGCTGAGTATTAGAAGATGCCTCTCTGTAAGTAATGTACGCTCATGATATCATCAGCCTCAAAGAAGATTTTGATGCACATTCTTCCCATCTGCCCAAGGTTATTAAGTCATGCTAATTTCTATTCAGTCACCAATCTTTCCTTTTGGGAGTTCCATGTGAAATGGATTATCTACATCTCTTTTAGTTTGAATTCATACCAGGGGATGGCATGGAAACTGCATTCATTGTTGTTATGTATGACCTGTAATGGGACATGAAGCTTCATGGTCATTCTAGATCTCTTAACTGCAACTTGAAAGTGAATGGCTTCTATGTGGATAGGTAACTCTTCATAAGTGAGCAGCACCATTGCTTTCCAAATGATTGCATCAAAATTTAAAGAAATAAAATGCTACTGCTAATTTTCAGCAGCAAAGGAAAGAAAAGTAGCCAATTTAGATTATATAAACAATTCCTAGGAATAGGTCACACTAAACCTGTTGATATTTTTCTTGAAGAGACAGTCCATGTCATTTCAAAGAAAGTTATTGTTATAACACTATGCTATAAACAAGCTATGAAAGCAAGTATAGTGATGATCAATTTGATTTTAAAAGTTGGCTATGGTTATATGTATGTGTAACACTTTATAGTGTGTATGGATCCCTTGATGAACAGTCCAAATCAAAACCACCATTATTTTACCATTCTAAGAATAACTGAAATATTCAGATAAGAATAAATTTGAAAAGCATATATGTGACAAAAATAGTTATGTAGATGTCACTATACAGTACTTCATACCTAAAGCCCATGTCACACTGCACCAACAGATGGAAAGAGGATGTAAAACAGAAACACTTGCCATCCATTGGTTAACGCGATTCATCCGTTCTGTACTCACTGCCTCCGTTTTTCATCCTCTCTATCCGTCCAGCATCTGTCTATTGACATTTCATCCGCTCAAAAAATTTTTGAGCTAGCTCAAACTTTTGAGCGTTCTAGAAGAGAAAATGTATCCAACGCGTCATCTGCGATGCTGCTAGGCATACGGGGACATCGTTCTGCATCCGTGTCATCTTTTACGCATCCGCTATAATCCGCTAGGGATCCGCTGCGCATTACGCTGCAACTCAAATCCACTCCCAGCGGTAAACGATTCAGGGAGGAGCGGAAGCGGACGCAGAATGGACGTGGCAGCGTTAGTGCACAGACAGGAAAGGTATGAAAGCGGAATGCAGCTCGCAAACAAAGCAAAAAATGGAAAAAAATTTCGCAGAGGGGACTATCCACCTCATTCCGCTTCCCATTCCCCGTTAGCTTCTGTTCTGCGGTTGCGCTTCCACGCCCTGCGTCTCCCCCCATCCATTCCTTTTCCAATGTGTAATTTCACTTCTGGTCATGCAAATTTGCCCCTTTTGAGAGCGATAAGCAATGGATGGAACATTTTTCTCGTCCGCTGTGTCCTTTTTACAAACGTTTTGCATCCGTCGGCCAGTGTGACAGGGCCTTAAATTAGTGCTGCTGATTTTAATAAAGTTCAGAAACAGAGATTATAGATCATTAACTTATTTTTTAAAAATAGGTTATGGCAATAGTTACTTGCCTTTGGGCATTGTATGTCACTAACATACACAGTAAACTAAGATACTGTGAACTTTTAACTAAAGCCAAAACCACACAGATGGTTTGAGTAAACTAGTCTTTTCCAGCCTGCAGCCCAATAGAAATGCAGTGTTACAAGTTTCATTATTTCAGCTAGAGGAATATGGAAAAGGTGGAAGTCATCAGGTAACAGGTTAGGAAAAGCATATATTGAATTATTGTAAACAGCAGGACAACCCCCAACACACTGCCAAAGCATAAGGGGCAAAGCCGAGTCAGTTAAAAAGCAAAACTGTAAATTCAGAGTATTTTAAATAGGAGCTTACTGTATATGGCTATAAAAAAGGAACTACTTAGCCAAACAATGAAAAACTATACTGAAGGTGGACAAACTATAGCTTGTCAGACAGCCCTGAACTATTGTTCTTGCCAGCCTTATCATGGCCAGAAGTGACAAATACTGGGAATTGTGATTCAAAAATACCTGCACTACCTCAAGAGGAGTTAACATGTTCTCTCCAAACATTTTAGAATTCTACTTTTTATTGGCTTCAAATATTTTATTCTTAACTTGAATTTGAACCTGATCGATGTTCAGAAGTTCAAAGAGATTTCAATTCCCAGTAAGAACACAACACAAGAAAATTGTGTTGCATTAAATAGTTACTGAAACTAATTTTAACGAGCATATTCCAAAAAATTGGGCAAATTCTACCAAACATGAAACTTTGTAAACATAACTGTCTGGCTTTATTGTTCTTTTTCTTCTTGGTTAAAACTTTGAAAGTTGGGATGGAATGGTCATCTTTCAGTGAAGAAATCAAAAATATAGATTCAAGTATAAACATCATGAAGGCAGATCTGTATTAGATGTAACCAAGGGTTGATGTCCAGAGTGTAATCTACATATTTTTCTTTTTTTTCCTCTATTTTGCATTTGTTCCACATTGAGCATATTCAAGCAATTCACATCAATATATTGCTTCACTGTTTTTCCGTGTGTCTGGGAGCAGAGGAGGGGCATTCCTTTTTTGTTGAGGGAAGGTGTATGCAATATACTGTATGTAGCTGCCTTAACATCCTTTTTACCCTCCCCCATTATTGTAGAAAACCAACCATCCTATCCATTATGCTGCCAGCCAGAGGGCTGCCTTATTTGGTAGTCCAGACTAGAACCACAATAGGAATAGTAGCTTCACGTTTATTGTAACATTCCATTAACAGTACCTTGCAAGTTTGAACATTTTTTATGAGACAGCAGGCTACCGAGAAAATGGTCAGCACCAGGCCCGCTGTCATCCTGCTCCTTTAAGTCCTCCCTCCAGCCAGTAATAACAACTATGGCTATAAAAGCTGTGTTGAGAAACAGCTGGAGGGGTAATGTTAGTGTGTGGAAGAGATAAGGAAGTGTATATTCTCTTATGGAAATAAAATAGCACAAAGAGCCTAAAGTGATTAGAAAAATATTTTTCTCCAGTAGGACTCATAGCAAATAGTGGTCGAAGCAGAAATAGATGTAGTAATAGTAGTAAGAAAGAGTGAGCAGTGAGTAGTAATCCTATTACTACTCCAGTAATACTCCAGTATTACTCCCCAGTTGCCTAGGGAGCTGGGTTATTGTTTTGCTCTCTTGAAGCCCACTGACTTAGATCTACTTAAAAGAACCTGACACATTCATTTACTCTCATGAAAATTGAGAAGGCTCCCTTCAGGGATGGTTTTACCACCTGTTTTCCTTTGGAATCAAATTTAATTTACCTGACCATGCCAAGGCTGTAGCTCTTCTTCTTGTTCCAAGTTATTCCTACATACTATTACAAGAGGCTATGGTGGAAGATTTTGACCTCAAATATAATTTCTAGATTTATCTTTCCCAGGACAACACTGGATGAATTACTATTTATGAAATGCCTTCAAAAGGAAAAGACTGAAGGAAAAGGATAGGTCAGATCTCAGAAATAACAATCTAGAACAATTTGACCAGGTATGGAAAAGGCAAGTATATATGATAAAGCTACAACCAATCATGAGGCTACCATTAATAAAGTGAGGAGATACCGTGTCCTGATGCGAAATACTGTAATGTTGTACTGTGTTTCGAAGTAAGATTGACCAGTTAACAACCCACTGTGTTTGCTCAAAGAAATGGTTTTTCTTCATTTTTAGACATTTTATTTGCCTTCATTTGGGGGATTTTTTTAGCAGCAAGCTACACATAAAACTATGAAAGTTGCTTGCTGTGGTGTTGTAGATACAGCAAGGAGAGACATCTTTGCTTTGTTCCAGTAAACTTTTCCAGTTATATTGAATGAATAAAAATAAAATCATTAGACATTCAAACAACCATATTTCAGAAATCAGTTGCCAGATTTATTTATCTACCTGGAAAAATGTGGAATAAAAACAGAACTTAAAATAAACTCTTTTTTTAAAGGTACAATTTCAAAAGGATCCAACAATTCCAGATAACAAATTCTTATACCATTTCCCCCCTGGGAATTATCTTTTTTTTCAGTGAATCACTACCATATACAGTATATAGATATAGATATATATTAAATATTAAGACATTTGACTCAGGCTTTCTTTTTTTCAACTACCCCATTCACCTAATATTTTCTCTTCAAGGAACTGTTCCTTGCAATAAAACCAGGACCAAAAGTTATCACAGAACCTTTTATTTAAGGGGGACATATATTGGGGATCCATGTCAGTTAAAAAGTGGCTATGTAAATCTGGATTAAGATATGAAAATCCATACTTTTCAGAACAAAGACCAGCAGTTTGTTCTGTTTTTTTTTTTTTTTTTTTGCTTTAAAGGTGACATATTCTATATACTCCTGACCATTAAAAATGCAGATATGATGCAGGAGATTGAAGGTGTTCTCAGTTGTCCTGTGAACTGACACCAGATGATAATCCCAGGTCAAATCCAATGCTACCTTTGGGTCTATTAATAAGACTAGTGAATTAATATTTTCAGTAAGAGGGGCATCGAGGGGTGGAGATAAAAAACTTGGCCTCCTGAATTGACTCAGTATGCTTTTATGTCTGGCTGCCTGAAAGAATAAAAATACAATTTTCATTAAGCAGAATATGTTCAGGTTTCTAGTAAAGATATTTGATTCTCCCTGTTTAGCACATATACTTTGTCACTTCTTCTGCTTCACAACTGGTTTATTTAATACACCTTGTTAGAAGCAAACAAGTTTCTGTGCATCTACCTTAACTTAGCAGTTAAGGCAAGGAGAAACTTTTCTTTAGATTCTTGTTAGGAGGATCGAAATGGGCAAGAGGCAGTTGTGCAATCACATCAATACCCTACTCTTTTGTACCTGTATGAACATACAATTGTGATGTTGCACCTGCCACTTTAGAGATCTTGACTCCTCCAAAGATGTTCCTGTTATTAAGATTGGGGGACATATTTGGAATGTTAAGTAGCTCATTCAGAAAAAGATTACAGATGACTATTCACAAAATGGCTGTCATAATGGATGCAGCCAGACAGAAATCACCTATCTACCAGATGGCAAATGCATATCTATCCCCAGGACTTCTACCACCTCATTTACCTAGGTATATTCTTAGTGAGCAAGGAGACATTCCCTGTTATTTTTATTTTAATAAAAGCAGAATTGTGATTGAAGACAGCGAGAAGCTGGCACTCTGAAAATGCTAGCCTCCCATTTTTAAGTTAGGTGAGGAGGGAAGTCTAGGGAAAGTCAATGGAGACATCTGTAGGCATCATGATTAAAGCCACTGATTCTATCCTAATAGGTAGGTTTCAAACAAAAAACAAATTTTATAGCCAGCTAGAGAAATTTTGCCATTGAATAATGGCAGGGATAAGTTGAAGCGCCTTTTGCAGAGATTTCTGTAAGGTTAACATGCCATGGAATTTTTTAACATGCACACATGAAACTTTCTTAATGTTTTAAGGTGAAAGAGATGCAGACCCAGTGTGCTTTGTTGTAGCTATGGTTTATAGTGGTTAATACTCATTAAGTTTGAAATGAATTGCATTATAAACTCATTTATAGATTTATAATGACGAACACTGAGTGCAAAGTAAATCACCACATCCCAGCATCTCTGATATGTCATTTACAATGAAACATTAGTTTTGAAACTAATAATTATGGACTCCTATCCACCCTTTTTCTATTTCAAAGTTGATGGTTTATGGGCAAAGTATGTATATAACTATCGGGATGGATGCTCTGGAAGAGAAGTGGTTTGAAAAACCACTCTCCAAACTTCAAACATGCTTTCCAATTCCTGTTCCAATGCAAAATGTTAACACTGAACATAAGGTCTTCTTAAATATTAGTCATTTAATTTGATCTCAAAAATAAGATCTTTGTTGTCTTTCCAATGTTGCCTTTTTCAAAAATTAAAACAACTTTTAAAGGGATTCCCTAATCATACTCACAATTAGTGTTCCTAACAAACTTTGTTAAGCATCAGTGCCAGCACTACATTATGCAGCCAGAAAAAAAAGAAAATAACTGTATTTTTGATATTATATAGAAGTCTCTGCTCCATAGAGCATTATAAAAGTTCAGCAGAGCTCCTTTTTAGCAAGCTAGAAAGTCCTATCCATGTTGCAATGCACATAAAGGCTGTTTATAGCACAGCTATGGAATAAGCTATTTTTCTAAGCAGTAAAAGGTTCAAGTCATCTATTTGGTCCTGAATGCTACCTGTAGTTACAGCATTGCTTATAAAGAGCATAGTAAATTCAGCAAAGAGAGTATTACAGGAATAAAGACAGCAGCAGAAGCGATAGCATTAGCTAGTATGTATATATGCTTATCAACATAACATAGCAGTATAAAGGCTTAAATGCATATTATTGGATATCGTGTCTAAAAATTACTAAAGTACTTATTTGTATATTGAATGTTTTGCTGAAGGAGAAACTGCTGTAGATTGAAATAGTATAACAAGATATGAGCAGTAGTACAGTTAATTCTTATTGATTAAATAACCTATTTATAAATCAAAGAAAGTGGAAGGACAGCATTCTGTCTCACCCTTTGTGATCACAGTCCTGTGCATAGATAAAAGAATATGCAGAATGGTTCAGTATAAACAATTACTATACTCAGGTAGACGTTGAAAAGTTGAAAATGATTAAATATTGATTTATTTGCATAACAAGATGGCACCTAATATCAGAAGCGAAGCTAAGCTACATTGAAATTTATAATCACAAACCAGGAACTGTGTTCTTCGGACCAGAATGAATGCGTTCCTTAATGAATTATGTATAGAATCAAGGTAGTGTCTAAGATACATAGATATGTTTTTAAGAGATAAAATAAAAGTAGAACCTGCCTTTTAAGGAACAAAACTAAAAATCCAACTCTAGTCCTTCTCAAATCCAGCATCTATTATTGGTTGTTAGCTCAGTGGTAGAGCACAGATTCTGAATGTGCAAAACTCAATCTTTGTAACAGGTAAATAATGTCTGTCTAGCAATAAAAAAGACAGGAAAAATGGTAGACTATAGTGAAAATGAGGGAGAAAGGGAAGAGTGTCATGACAGATAATTCTCTAAGTAGTGTACAAATGGTTATTGATCATGTCTAGAATTAACTGTACTATGGGTAATTAGAGAACATGTACATTATTTTTAACCAAGTAAGAAACAAAAGCAAACTCAGACATGATACAGCTTTGTTATACTTAAAACCTGTGTTTTTCACCCTTGTCATCTTCTTCCAAAGAATAAACAATTAGATTCTAAACCTCCCTTTTCAAATAAAGTGCACTGTCCATGTCAGACTACAGGAGTAATACAACAGAAGAAACCCCTTTATTCTTTTATTGTTTTTACAGTTTATAATCCTTATTCTTATAAAATCAACTGAAGGGAATTCAGCTTTTGTCTTGGTCTCATGAAAGAAGAGAAGTTTAGGTTGAAGAAGGGGCTTCATTACTGTCACTCCAATTAATATACATAGCCTTCATTATAAGGGTGGGTATTACAGCAGCCTCCTTCTTGCATATAGACCATACTCTCATCAAAGTGGGACAGAGGGACAGTGTCCTCTTCATTGATATGACGTTCGACGTCAGTTTTCAGCAAGGGACGCTGGTTATCCGGAAAGGCCATGGAGAAGAGGGCTTCAGGGTCACAAACAAACTTGTACACGTATCTCTCTCCAGCAACCTTAAGAGTAATGTTAAAGAAGGAGAAGGGTGGAAAAGAGAAAGGCTGTAAGAGATAGAAGTACAATTTTCTTTTGCAGCCATATAGGGGTATCTATCAAAAATATTGTGTGCATCAGGACACAGAAAACAAGATGCACAAGGAAAACTGGGCAAAAATTAGATGACAGTGAATGACATGGAAGATTAATGGCTTTACTATTTTTTAAAAATAATCACATTGAATAGGGATTTTCAAACTTTTTCAGGCTGTAGAACCTTCATTTTAGAAATATCCTAAAGCTCTTGATGAGAGGCAAGCTCTGGTGATAGAAAAATTGAATGAGTCTACATTAACTTTTTCTTTTAAGTCTGTCATGGAACTCTACCAACATTTTGTAAAAAACAAAAAAACAAAAAACCCTAGAATTTTGGGAACATAATTTAAAAAAATAATCTCAACATACAGAATTCTTTTGAATTGCATGACTGTTTTAATTTGAAAAAATGTATTGAACAATCCAAACCTATGACTCATTGTTAATAAGCTTCTGCTGTCCCAAATGCAGGAAAAGAAGAGGGACAAAGGAAGAGACAACCGCCAGACAAGTGCCTATAAGATTAGACGGGCCAAGTACAATCTTATTAGTTTCCAATACATATTTTAGGTACCAATTCTTTTCTTGAGCCATATTGAAGCTTGAAGCAATTGAAGTTAGACTGTATCACATTAGCTGATGCTGTATTAGTTGTTCCTGGCTCTTTAGGCCAAATGGTTTTCTTTTTTTATTTAATGATAGATGAAAAGTGCACTGGAAGCTTTGAATATTTATATACCATCAAGCTATTTTGATGTGGAGGGTGACTAAACTTGATCAGAAAAACATTTATCTTCAAGAAAGTAAGTTGATAATGGACTCCATCAAGATGTTATTTTCACAAGAGCTCAGAAAAGAGAGGCTCTGGTCATTTGAGACAAGTATAAAAAACCTGATGGCTTTTGAATCCCACCATTTTTTGTGCCTGCCTTCAGCAAAATGGAAGAACTTTTACCACTCTACATGGGTTTTATTATGGCTACTTTCCCCATAGAAGCTGTGAACAGGAAGTTTGTGTATCATCCAATGAAAGTCTCTTTTTCATCTACGTAATTTTGAGGAAATTCTTGAAAGAACACAATATGCTTTAATATTCTTATTATAAAGTCTGTTTTGCATGTTTTCTTGTAACTTCAACACTCAGATATGTTAATCTCATGCTAACATGGTCAGCATTAACTCTATATTTTCCTACTCACAAACCCTTCTGTTTTGGATAAAATATTTTTTTATCTGATAAAGCATTTTTGGAAGCTTAAAAGCTGTTAATTCACAAATGTATTGTTGGCCTAATGAAATACTGCTTTCATCAGATTTTGATTTTATTTCCTCTTTTGAACAAATGCGTAAGTGTGTTTTGGTTAATTTTATTTTTACAGTTATTATTTAAAACAAGTGAGTTGGCTTTAAAAAGGCAGCACCTTTTTAAATGTTCTGATTTAAAAAAAACAACAGATATATTGAATATTGAATACACTTCTAGAATTATTCTGATTCTTAGTGTCAGTACTGGATTAAATTGGGGAAACAAAATTGAAATCCCCAACAAGCCACTGAAATGAAATAATCTTATGCCAATCACTGTATCTCTTAATCTCAATGCAGGTACCTTCAGATATTGTAGAACTACATCCTCTAAAAGCTCCAAGTAGAATAGCTAATGGATAAGGATTCTGGCTACTATCATATGGCAATATATGAAATCTTCTAATCCCTCCCTCCATAGTCTTAACCTTTTATTTATTGATTTATTGAATTTATTATTCAAATTTACATTAATTAATATTAAATTAAAGAAATTTATAAATTAAGCAAATGTATAAGTTAAGCAAATTATTAAAATAAATTGATAGTGTCAGAATGACATGCATAGTTTCAACCATAAAAACAGCTGCAGTGTCAAAATGAAGACAAAAAAATGAATCGTAATTGCAATCATACATATATATATATATATATATATATATTATATATTATATATATATAATATATATATATATATTATATATATATATACACAACACACACACAACACACACACTCCACCACACACAACACACACACACACAGCACAGCTGTTCAGCTCCCTTTGGGTTATGTATCCCATTGTCATGTATTTAGTTGTGCTTTTAAAGTTGTTATAGCAAATGGTTTCGGCAGAATCTCATCTGCCATCAATCAGGCTTCTCTATGAGTTCGTCTGTGAGTCAGCGCTATCCACAGACAAAACTCAATACAAGAAGCTGCAGCTGGATGATGGCCAAGATGAGATCTCTGCGAAACATTGCTACAACTTTTAAAAGCATCAACTACAATACCGTGGGATAATACCCGAAGGAAGCTGAACAGCATACATGTAAGTACCCGCGAAAACTTAAGAAAACACACACACACACACACACATATATATATATATAATATTATATATATATAATAGTTAATACAAAAGAATTCTTTTTAATCAAAGATAATAGTTTTCTATCTATTTTCTGAAACTTTTGAAGAAACTACTACAATCTGCCTCAGGTTTGAGTCTTGGCTCTTTAAAAGGTTTTAAAGGAAGTTCAAGACATACTTTGTAAGAGGATTGTGTTCTACCTGACATGAGGGTATGTGAAGAAGAAAAATGAACAGAAGGTATTAAGCAGGCCAATCTCTTAATGGTGTGAAAGAATTTACAAAATTGACCAAAACTCTTCTAAAACTTTTCAATTTACTTCAAGGTTCATAGTCTATGTCATGGATTTTGAAATAATAGGCTGGGGAGAAGGTTTCATAAGGAAATTTAAAAGTTAGACATTTAATGCGCTTATTTAAATTGGTCATACTGGATAATGCAGTTTAGAAATACTTATATTTTTAAATTAGTTTATACATTAACATGCAATATTTCACTGAAATACAAAAAAATATAAATTCCTCACCTTTTGCATGATTCCCTTTTCATAATAATAGCGAAGAGAACGGCTAAGTTTATCATAATTCATAGCTGGCCTGTTTTTTTGAATCCCCCAGCGACGTGCCACCTGTAACCAAGAGAGATTAGCATCCATCAATTACATTTTATAAAATTTGTTTTATAAATTTACCTGACCCCTTCCTATCAGAATTTAGGCCTTCCCATAGTAGTGAGGTGGTTGATTGCATAGATTGATTGCACTTTGATATATCTTATTATTTCTCCTTAACCTCTCAGTGATTTTGATGTCATCTGTCTGGCTAACTAAGTAGCATTACCTCACAATGGGCTTTCAGACGCAATTCAATGTATGTCATCCATAAAGCAGAGTGCCATTCATGACATAATGCCAGGTTACTTATGAAACTGCCTGTCTACCATTATCTATCCTTCGCCCACCAGATCTAGCAAGGAGAGCATATGCTGCAGGTTCCTTGCATTAAAGACCTTGCTTTAGTCATTTGAACTGGTTGGTTAGGTGAGTTTTTGTTGCTAACCTTGTCTTTTTGAGCTGGGTGTGCTGGTAAATCAGAATCAGAATCAATTTTTATTCCAGTCACATACCAGTACAAAAATTAAACATTAAAAAAAATCTTTTCTAAAAAAATATTGGAAAATAATTAAGCAAAGTTGTAATATGAATAAGAATCTTTAGTTCTTTAGGTGTTTTTTTCCCATCATTGCAGCAGCACAAAATTTTGCTACTGCACGAGTGGTGGCTGGATTTGAATCCTGAAGAAGATGGTTCATGAAGAAATTATCTGATCTCACTAGAAATCTCTCTAATAGAGAGAATGTATGTTAATATGATGTCCCTGTAGAATCTGCAGCACAATAGGGCATCAGCTGGGTGTGCAGTTGTACTTGTAACTTTGGATATTCAGTTAATTTAGTAAATTGTTTTTAACCCTTGTGGTTTTTAAAGTCACTGTTTTGTCTAAGAGATAGATGGGCATATAAATTTATGTTTGAACATCATGAATTGTTCAAACAAACTAATACACAATAAACAATATGTAAATAAATGCAGTTTTTCAAAATGTAGATAAAATATAAACATATAATTAAAAAGAAAAATAAACTGATAAAAACAAAAATGAAATAAAAATGCTATTTTTCAAAGAAAAAAGTTAGCGAAATATGTTTTTAAAAAATTAACAAGTTTTTCTAAAGAAGTGTATATATTTCAAGTTTGAAAACTGATGTTATGTTAGGATACAACTGAATTAATATCAGCATATTTATAGGGATGTCCTATTCAAATGGCCAATATATACTCTTCCTAATTACACCATTCCATCCTTTCTTATTCTCTCTTTTGCTTAGTAGTAGGCATTCAAGCTCACAAAAGCTGGTTAGTTTTCATTATTTATCTATTTTGGATCATACCAAATATCTTTTCATCATTTTCCCAAACTTAATTTCTAACCATACTATTCAGGATAACAATTCTGAATCTTCCAAACACACTGATAATCCTGTAAAGTTCAAGCAGCAAATCTAGCACTTTCTAATAATTTTTCTGTTCCTTTCTTTTTGGGTAAAAGATTTCAAACAGAATAGAATAATTTCTGTGTGTGGGAATTTAGGGATTTTATGCATTCCAATGTATGATATAATCTGAAAATCCATGCATAGCTCTTTACATATGAAGGAATGTATGCGTATGATATCTGAAAGCTGCGAAGAATCACAGATGACATGACAATGAATATAAAGACAGAAAGGGAGGCTAAAAGGGAATATAAATTGGCCCAGTTCCGATATTAAGAACTATGGTAGAATTAGATTCTTTAGAAAGTGAATTTCAAGACAATAATATACTTAAAATTGTGTGAATTAAATCTTACCCAAGGTATAAATGAGTACAATAGACATATTTGATCCTCATTTTCCCACTCTTACTGATAAAAGGAAAAGATTATTTCTGGGATTTATTTTCTACTTTACTTCCAGGAGCTCAGTGTAAGGAACTCTCCTTTTATTTTCTTCACAATAATCAATCCTAGTGCTGTTGGGCTGAGAACAAGCAGTAACTTTTAGCTCAGATAAACTGCAAGTCCAATGCAGTTGGTTCTTGTAAGCTTTGATGTGTATGAAGCCATACACATTTACAGAATAATAAATGTTTTATTTAAGGATTTCAAAGGTGCATTATGCATGACTATATTACTTTTGAGTTTTATGAAGAAAATATAGAAAGAAAGAAGAAAAAGTACTGAAGCAATGTTTTAAAGTACATAGATGCAACATAGGAATGCCCTACTCACCTCTTCTGGTTCAATCAGCTTGAACTCCATACCTCGGCCAGTCCAAGCAATGAAGTGAGAGTTTGATGGATCATCAAGAAGAGCTACCAAAAATTGCCACAACTGAAGAGAACCACGCCGCTGGTATGTAGGACCTTCACGATACATTCCTGGCTCCTGCTTAATGTCACCTATGCAAAAGAAAATGTGGTTAATTTATTTCAGTTCATTGAACCCAAGGATGCAGTAAATTTAATACAAAGAAAGAAAAACAGATACTATTGTAGTAAGAGAGAAGAGAGAAAGAGAATGGTATATTGGCTACTATTAATGACTTAGGAACAACATAGTGCACTATAATTTTTCAGAAAATAGCTAATTACAAATTTAAAATACAATGTTACTTACTTATTCCTGAATCAATTCATATAGTATAAAAGTAGCTATCAAAAGTTATGCAAGATCCAGCTTTGGAAATGGTGATATCTGAAGGAATCTTTTATGCAACAGTTGATACAATCTCTCATTAGGAAAAACAATGTAAGTATCTTCTCCTATTGCCTGCAAATTCTTATATGAAAAAATTTAACAGTATTTGAATAACACTTAACAGAATTTTATTGTATGTATATTCAAATTTTATGGATCAATCAGTTCCTTTTTGGTATTTCACATGGTTTAAATATTCATTCACAATTTTCTGAAAAGCACTATCAGTTGAGAAAGCATACATTTATATATTAAAGCTCAAAGATAATCTAACATGTTATATTTTTCCTACCAGAACCAATAAAATACTAAATACATGATTTTTAAAATAACCTTAATGAATAAAACATTCAAAATATACAACTGTCAGCTAAAAGTTCATAAGTGAAATTATTATTTTTGTTTAACTTATGAGAACAATCATTTTTAAATGCAGAATTTCCAAACTGATTATTTTATTAAAAAAAAACCTTACATCATATGACAATTAAATTAATTCTCTATTTAATTTAATCTGTTGATATTAGCTTCCACACTACCATACAGATGAAAACTTTAGACAACTTTCACCTCATTATCTGTGAAATTGAATGAGTCAAGATTATTAACTAAGCCATCTGAATAAATTTAAATATAATGTTTCCAGAATTATCTTTTGGGAGTGAGAAGAAAGTAAAGATAGTAGTTTTATCAAAACAATATCAAATATTTACTTGTGTCACATGCAAAACTCATATGAAAGAAGTCAGTCATATGGTCATGACCTTGATTATTTTATTATTTTTGGATACTATTCTACAGGAAGAACTAGCCTTTTCATTGTGAGCATGAATATTATAAGAGCACAGTTTTTCTCTGGATTCCCCTTTTGGGAGGATTTTTGGTTTTTAGAAATGACACCTGCAGAAGCTCAAGGAGGGATTAAGTTATCATGAATTTAAAGGGAAAAATAAGAATGGATTCTTAGCTGTCTTCAGCTGAATGAAGAGGTAGTGGTACTGGACAAGTAGATAACACAAGCCTTTCAACTGAAAAAGTTTACTGAATATACTTTAAAACATTGCAAACCTGGAAAGAACCACTATACTTCCTATGTTCCATTGTTTTTTGGCTGCCATAACTATCTTCTACTTGTTTAAAGGTTATATATTACTATGGATATAACTATCAATTCCATACATAAATCACTTAGCTCACAATGCAGCCTTCCCCAGTGCTGAAGAGGAACACAGTTAATGTGACATAAAATACCCATTCAAATTCCCATTCAAATTCCTTTGGCTACAAAAAGCAAGCTTAATGTTATTATTAATTTCCCTTCAGAATACATACTGGTTTGATATCTGATAATGAGAAGAATATGCTTTACTTCATATGACACATGATATTAGTCACTATCTTAAAAATTCTTTTAAAGACAGTATGTGGTATTATATCATATACTCTACTCTTCAGACATCAATTTCAAAAGATACAAGATATTATAACAATCAACAAAATTGTTGATACACATAGAAAAGCAGATGCACTTGTGCTCTCTATAATTCATCTCTTCCGGGATTGAAAAATAAAATTAAGAGTTTATTAGTATTAGTAAGTGCAGAGTAGCTGCATTCCATTCTGCTTGATAATTATGAGATCAGTTTTCAATAAATCTCTAACAACAGGTTTTATGCCATTATCAATGCATTTGAAGCCTATCTATCTAGGCCCTATGATCTATTGGAATAATTAGAAGTTGCCCTGGTTCTGAATTTAGAATCTTTGTTTTCAAGAACAGAGTAATATGATTGCAAAATATATTTTGATTTATAAAAGCAAAGTTAATCACACAAATAACAAATTATATATTTATCTCTCTTCAATCGGATTGTTACCACTGGTTTTATTAAGTAAAAAACTTGATTCTCTTTTGATTTCATTACATAGAATTTCTGAAATATTGGATAGATAAAGTCTTTTGATTTCATTACATAGAACTTTTGAAATATTGGATAGATGAACGAATAAATGTATGTACATAACATACCATCAAATTTCTCTGGAACAACACAAGTGTCATCATAAAATTGTCTTGGACCTTTTTCATACATACAACCTGTAATTTTAGGAAAAGCAGACACATTACTCACTTGAAACAGAATATTAAAATACACTGCCTTTCCCAACCTGGTCTCCTTTCAGAATTCTTATATGGAAAACATTAGGAATTTTGAAAATTGGCATCCAAAACTGAAAAATATTCCAAGTAAATGCTACAACTAAGGGTCAAGATACTTATACTTTATGTACCAAGGTGATTAGAATGTTATAGGTTAGAATATTAGTTAACAATACAGCAATCTTCTGAAGGAATAAAATATAAATCCTCTAAATTACTATATTGTCATATATAGAGAAAATTGTGGTTTTGCCAAGTCAAATGAAAAAATTGAAAAGCTTCACTTATTAGCTGTTTCTTCACACATAAGAAAATTTCTTGCCTTGAAAGGAGGCCCAAGGAATGTAGTAAATGAATAGTGAGATAAAAATATGCTGATGGTAATGGCAGGTGGTTTATTTTATTTATTTTACAATATTTAGTACAAAGTATTGTCAAGCCATGCACTCTCCCTTTTCCTAAATGTAATCTTACAAGCTTAGTTTATTTTGTTAATTAAAAGAATAGTGATTTTGAATACTCTGATCAATTGTTAAAAAAAGAAGTTATTGTAATAGATTAATTAGTTGTCTAAAAAATCTAGAAACTATTTTAGATCACAGTTATTGACTTTGTTAGTATCACTGTTGGTAGATTTATAAAAACACTTTTTCCCTTTCCTTTATTTTTTAGTTTGATAGAAATCTACAGTATCTATCATCATGATGTACAAAGTAGATATCTAGACAATGCACAATATGTTCAAAATAAACCTCAAGAATAAATAGTACTTTGCCACGTCACTTTGTTTTAGAGAAAATATTCCAGTTTCTATTGTAGTAACATAGAGTTATCCTATAAATTACTTAGAACACACCTGAAGAAATATGAAATAAAAAAATTAAAACCTCCCAAACACAGTTCTCTCTTCCAGAGTTACTTGTGCCTATTTAGGAAAACAAACAGGCATCCCTCTAAGAAAGCTTGTTTTTTAGGAACAGGTAGTTTTACAATTATTTTTCTAATTATGTCCATTTTTAGCATATTTGTCTAAGCTAAAATCCTGTTTTTAGACAAGAAGAAAGCAAAGTTCATGCATTCATACAAGGGTATATACAGAGAGACTTAACTTCTGATCTGTTTGTGTGAGTGAGGAAACCTTCTTGCCTCATGTAAATGGAATGGCAACTAGGCACTTCTGAAATGAGAAGGCAATATTAGTCAGATAATCGTTTAATTGAAATTGTGCACATGGTAAACATGAAAGTAATGTTGCGAGCCAGATTTGAACAATTTTTTAAAAAATACTGCTCAGTCTTGGTTCCATTTGGAATCTGCATACAAGTAAAGCTCCTATATCTTTAACCCTTACATGGGTGAAATTGTTCATCATGGGGAAAGAAGTACCTCAAATAAATTAACTTACAGAATGCTGTGATCCATTACTTTTAAAACATAAAAAATAAAAAATAAAGTTTTAGAAAGTTTTTGCCATTTCAGTGCCTTTGCATTGTTGCAGTTCAGCACTACCGCTGCACTGCCATGATAGTCATGTGATCCTCATTTACAACTTTCCTAAGACCTTTCCACAAATCATTGGAGGAACTTGGGAAGATTGCAGGGGATCAGCTGAACCTGGGAGACTGATGAATGGTTTGGATTTGCATTGTGTGTATATAAAGAAATATATCTGAAAGGATGATTTGATGGGTCATGGGTTGTCCAAATTCTAAAATTCAAATGATTCCATGTTTCCTTAGGTTTCCAGTCATTAAGCTATCCTGAAGTTGAACTGATAAAGCCTAGTTTTGAAGGATAATGTTTTGATGGAAACAAAACATAATTCACTTTAAAGGTCCACAAATACTTAATTTTTCCAATAGAACAATTTGCAAGCATTTTTACTGACATCAGATATTAAAACCAATCATCTCATATGATCAGCCACTCCATTAAATTTCAATGAAACATCAGACTTTTGCGCAAGTTAATCACACAAATCACACTATTTACACTATTTTATTCTGATGTTCAATCAATATAACCAGAATACATAATGAAGTTCTCAAACATATATAATACTCTGAGTATTTAGGAATGTTAGACTAAAACTTGATAAATACAGTTTTGATTTTGTTCAAACACCAAGAATTTTTCTTTTATTTGCTCTAATAGAAGTGGAGATAAGGAAAAACGATATCGACCTTGTCAAGGTTTTTCCACTCTCTCTTGCTTATTAGAGCTTTTATTGCTCTTGTTTGGCAATTTAAATGTGAAAGAGGTAATCTGTAGTGGAAGAAATATTCATATCAGTTTTTCCTGTACTACTTAGTTGTTCATGTATAGCAGTAACATTAAATCCATTTATCCTTCACAAAACAAAAACAAAACAAAACCATAAATGACACAAGCAGTTGCTTCCCACCAAAATATGACAGAAGTTATAATAAAATTATTACAGTTACCATATTTTATTATTTATTATTTGGACAACTTATATAGTTTCTTCATTTAACATATAATGCCAGAATTGGGAACTTAATCTGGAGCCAGATTCCTTTCTATTATTTAATTTCACCTAAACCCGTAAATATTCCAAGAAAGATAAGATTTATTTTTAATTAAACCAATAGTTTCTCAAGGGTACAATCTGTCTCCCTAAATTTCTCCCAAACTATTGGCATAACTTTTAATTATTTACTTGTTTATTGTAATTTTTTTCTAATAAATCTTTATTTTATCTTTAATTATACACAATGTTCCTTTCTCCTCGTACTTTCTCACAACAACCAGCCAATGAAGTGGGTTGGGCTGAAAATGCCCAAAGTCAGCCTGCTGCTTTTCATGCATAAGGAAGGATTAGAACTCACAATCTCTTGATTTGTAGGTCAGCAGTTTCAACACATATTTTGTGTGCAGCGCTTGCAGCTTTTCTGAAGGATATGAATTTTAATCTTGAGTTTCAATTCCATAGCAAACTGTTCACATGTATTCTAGAATTTTTATTTGAACATTCTGGCAAGCAAAATGTAGTTGCTATACTATCACATTTTTTCTTAGATTATCTCTGAAGAATTAAAAAACAACAATAAATAACTAAAGGACCAAAAAGTAATTTACTCAGTGTGGTGTGCAGTCCTTTTCCAAAATGCAATCCTCAATTTCACTGCTCACTGACTAGTGATAGGTATCAAGGAGTTAGAGGCAAAAGAAAATGAGATTTTTACATCAAATTCACTAAGTGAGTGTAGCCACTGATAACAGTATGACCATCTATCAATTTCCTTATTCCTTATATATTTATTCTTTTTTTTTTACTATGAACTATATCTGTTAAATTAGACTTGTGATACTTAAAATATTTTTTTAAAGTCAGTGAAAAGTGAAAAATACAGTGCATGGCAGAATACTATAAATGCAAACTGTCCTCCCATTAATAACAGCAATTATTTCTTATATCCTTGTAACATTTAAGCAAATTTATCTTTATTGTGATTTTTGGGATTGTATTTCCCACCTCAAACTTCCAACTAATGGTAAATACTACTAGAAGAATGGAACATGCAACTTCATATCAACCTTAGCAGCATAACATAGAATCTTTGCTCTAGCTGTGATCTCATATTACTCAAGAATTTGCAGCTTTTCATGTAGCCCAAGATTAGTTGCTTTATAAAATGTGTAAGCAAGGTAATGGAGAGAAGTGTTAAAGCACTGAAGTGCCTTCCCCACCTCTGTTTGTCAAGTCAGATCCTGATTCCATATCCTGGTATGCAATCCCTATTTTTATCAGAAGGGTATTAAGAATCACAATATGCCCAAGAAAAAAAGGAAAAAAGGGGCAGAAAAATCATACTAATATAATACAATTTATTCCATAGGTTTTTTTTTTAATGTATCATTGACTCAAGAGTACACAGAAGCTCTAATCACTACTTTGGCCTTGAATCCATTTATTTCTTGAATGGAATTGACCATGTGTAAATCTCTGTAGTGTGAAGGCTTTGTATTGTAAAGGCACCAAGAACATATAATATGTAGAGTTCAGTGGTGGGATTCAAAATTTTATACTATCGGTTCTATGGGTGTGACTTTGTGGGTGTGGCAGGGGAAGGATACTGTAAAATCTCCAGTCAAAGGTCTCCATTTGCCAGTTTTCTGATTTATTCAAAATTTCCACTACCAGTTCTCCAGAACTGGTCAGAACCTGCTGAATACCACCTCTGGTGGAGTTTTTGATCATATCTAAACATCTTTATATTTTTGGTATAAAACGTATCTAAATATATTTTGTATTTAGATCAATAAATAACCTCCATTCTTCTCCACTTTTCAATATCTTTTTTCTGAAAGCACACAGGTGGCTCTTAACTTGCAACTATTCATTTAGTAATCATTTGAAGTTATGAAGGAACTGAAAAAATGAGCTATGACCAGTCTTTACACTTACTACCATGGCAGCATTTTTGTGATAATTTGTCTCAAAATGACCAATGGGATGCATTTACAACAGCTTTAGCATCTCTATTTACAATATACCCATCCAGCTTCTGACACCAAAGTCAATGGGGAATCCAAATTCATTTAATGACAGTGTCAGAAAGATCATAAATCAGAGCACTGTCTCTCGTAGTGACAGAAGTTCAGATCCCAGTTATGATCATAGGTTGCAAACTACCTGCATGGGCAGTGAGCAATATAATTATGATGATGGAACCTGTAGTCTAAATGTATCAATTTTTAATATTGCAATTGACATGTTAGTAACTTCCTGCTATTCACCACTTTGCATTTAACATAGACATATGATTGAACACTCTGCTCTGGTTTGAAAAGAAAACTCCCGTTTTTAATTTTTATTTCCAAAGGACCCAAAGCTGTATGTTTCTAAAAGTGCAGTTGGTTAATTTATGACTATCAGAATGGGTCAAGCTCTAATCAAATTTTAGAAACATTTCCAAAGTGATTATTCAATCAAATGACTATCATGGTTAATTAGGAGCCATAAACATTGCTCTGAAGTTCATCAAAGTAATGACTTAACCAGAAAAAAATACTGCCAATTAAATTCCCTGCTGCTTTCATTTCTAGCTTATCTAATAAAAAGGCCAACAAATGAAATTTAACATTGCAGTTTTAAATTGTGCTAAATGTTTGACTAATACCTAGCAATAATTTAACTAGCAAACTGGCACTGGAAGATAATGATTAAAAACTGTGCCACTATGTATATTTTAATAGTTGATGGTCTTTTTGAAAATAAGAGGGAAGAATAAAAATAGCAGATTTTATAATAATGCTTCAAACAAAACAGATGGGTTAGAACTGTTGCATTCAAGGTTAGTATTATAAAATAGCTCAATGTTTTTCAACTTTATAAACTTTTAAAATGTGTGGCCTGCAACTACCAGAATTCCTCAATCAATATGCAGGCTGAGGAATTCTGAGTACTAATGTCCATATAGTAAGTTGGTAAGATGGGGAGACACCGAACTATAGCACATATAAATAATTCCAAGCTATAATCATATTCATCTACCTATAATGAAAAACATTCCCTAAAACTGAAAAATTGATGTCAGCATTAGCAAGTATAACTGAGTATTCATGGTATGCTATTTCCTAACTTCATATAGATGAAAGGCAATAAAGCAAATTATAAACAGAAGCAGCATTCAGTAAATAACAAGACCAATAAGCAATATTAATGAATAAAATAGTGTTTTTTGTTAAATCAAACAAAATCCATCACAATACTTCAAAGTAAGCATGCCAGCATCATCATCAAGGCAGTTTCCATAAAGGACTATGGGAAACCAGGAAGGGAGTAGCCACAGACCCAATGAAGAGAAAAGATGTACAAATAGAAATAATCCAAACCCTGATTGACTCATGCGCTTAACTATCAATTCCTTTGTTTCAATCCAGCTATGATGGAACATTATTAAATCAATGGGCAGACATACTTACAATGAGCAAGTAACAAAGTAAATTCAAATATATGCAAATATATTTCCAGTGAAAATCCTTCTCTTCAATCAGTGTTCCTTAACATAAGGCAACTTTAGAATGTGTGGACTTCAACTGCAGGTTAAGGAATTCTAGAAGCTGAACTCCAATATCTTAAAATAATTGCAGCCTCCCAGTATTACAAAGCCTGTATGTGAAACACTGCCTTTCAATATTGCAAAGCCTTTGTCAACCAGAGTTTTATAAGATCTGAGCAGTGGTGGGATTCAAATTTTTTTACTACCGGTTCTGTGGCTGTGGGTTGGTGGCCGTGGCAGGGGAAGAATACTGTAATATCTCTCATCAGGCGGTATTTGCCGGTTCTCCGAACTACTCAAAATTTCCATTACCAGTTTTCCAGAACTGGTCAGAACCTGCTGAATACCCATCTCTGGTTCTGACTGAAATGGTAATATTTCTACCCAAATATGATTTTTGTCATATCTGCAATGTGTTCTCTTTTTTCCTTAATGATCTATGCCAGAACATTTAAACAGTGTGGACTCACTGTAGCAAGAATTGTCTCCAAGTATAAGGATCATCTCCAAGTATAGAGAATTAGAATACCAAAGAATGAAGCAGCAAATGTATAGATAATTATGAGACAACCAATAGGGAACAAGGTAGACCCAAAGGTCTCCATCTTTACACTATACCCTTTCAAAAAATCAGGTAATCTGCTAGTTCTCTTCTCTGTTTCAAACAGGCTAATCATTCCTGGAGATTTCGTTACAGGGTTACTGAAAGTAACAATGACCCTAATGATATTCTTAGCTTGGCAACTATATTATGCTGCTTCGCTTAAAACTTAAATTATTACATTAGATGCCCCAGATCAAAGAAAGCTACATACAGTACACAGGTCCCATTAAGTAGCGTTGAACCACTGCAATCTTCATATCCTGAGAATATAACAAACAATCTTACATTTACAGAACATATGTAAAATGAGATGCAGCAAATCAGTTCCAATAGATGCACAGCTGAAGAAAGGAAAATCACCTAATTGCAAGATGTAATAAGTAACTCTGATGCTAATATTTATTGTTAGGGTTTCAGACTATATTAAATTGTTTCTCCCCTTAATGGCATTAGGACAAGAGAATTGCTTCCACTGTTGCAATGCAAAGGTCTTTCCAGGTTTTATTTACTGACAGGGTTAATATACCACCCAAATATGTCAAGAACAGCATGATGACAGCATGTTCTTAATCTTCAGAATTGGATCAGATAAGTGCCACAACAATTTCAACACAGCTTTTTCTCTGACCAGTTTTATGAAAATGGTTCTAATCTGCAATATTAAAATAAAGCTTTACCTTATCTGGTCTACCACTTGAGCTATGCTGAAAAAAACAATATGATTTAGATCATTGGCTATCTTGATAGAAGGATTTTTTAAAGAAGGAATATCCATATGATGTATTTATAATCTATAAAGTTAATTGACTCTTGTTAAATCTGTTTCCAGGAAAAGTAGTTTGACAGCTGTTGCAGGCATCCTGTTGTCTCCTCTATTGTTTTACAGTGTAAAACAACATTGTTTTATATATGAATAGTAAATCTTAATTCTATAGAAAAATTACTATATTTCAGAATAACATCAATGATTGCAGAATGGATTGGAAAATTCAAATCAGAATAAGTAATATTGAGGTTCAAAGATCTAAGGATATGAGGCATGCTTTAGAAACTTGGGCAAAAAACCCCTAAGATTTAAGAAAAAAGCAATGGAGAAAAATAAGATTACATTTTAAAACTAATAGCAACTCCTCCACAAAACAACTTATATTTCCAATTAAATTTGGATATAACTAATAATTGGCAACATGAATTTGCTCTTTAGACAACCATCATTGACTCTTACAGGGGTGTTTCAGACAAAATTTCTGTCAAGAAATCTCCCTATTCCATTCATGGAATTTTTCTGGAGCAAATTTAAAAGTAATTATTGTTCAGTCCTTCCCCTTTAAAAATAGTTATCTATGTAAAGTATTTGTAAGTTCCTTTTCCAATATTTGAACAAGGAGAACAAGGCCATATTAAAGCAGGATGCAAAACAAAACAAAAATAAATGATCTTTGTAAAATAACATTAAAAATTAAAATTAAGCATAACAGAAACATCAAATTATGGCAGATACAAAATCCAAAATCCAGGCATCTTAAGGGGAAAAAAACTTCAGCCCAACCTCTCATGTGGCAAAAACCTTTAAATTCTAATCTAATTTGTCCACAGCCATTCCAAAAGAAACCAAAACACACACAAATAAAAGCTATAGTTTTCCTCCCTGAAATACACCAGATTGCTTTCTATAGCAAACTGCTGGTTTATTTTGGCACTGTCATGACATCCGGTTTTCAGAAAACGTATTAGGCAACAACAGCCTCTTTTAACAAATGGTTACTTGTTTCAGAGGGTTGCAGAATCAAAAAGACATGTATGTTTGTAATGTAAAAAATATCTGCAATCTACTGAATGCCTATTTTTATGTATTTATTTCAGTCATATGGCATTAGTTTTAAGTGATGTGTAGACTAGCTTGCTTTTTATAAAGAAGTGCACAAAATAGAGTGCACACACATACCATTTTTCACTCTCTTTTGTGATCTTTGGCTGGAAATACACACCAACATCTGTGCTTTAGCCTCTTCCTCCACCCTGTTCTCTGTGTATAAAAATTTAAGTTCTGCAAACACTGCTGGACTATAGTGACATATTTGAATGGAATTCAGACCAACCAGTTCCTGTTTATGTTTCTGATTGGCTCATGTAGCCTTTTCATTCACTATACATTAGAAACATGCCAAGGCCACATAAATGGTGTCAAGTTACACACTGAGGAGGCCAACACACATTAATCATTGTTTCAAGTCAATGGGCAGGAGTAGCAGCTGATGGAACACTAAACCCTTCAGCTTTGTATAAATGGACATTCCAGTGTATTTCTCCCATTGCTCTCCCCCGCCCCTTTCCCCTTTCAGCATCCATTTTATGAATGAAACTCCAGGCTCCATTCATATAAAAGCTTTGTTTACTGGATATAGTCTCTCGGGATCAGTTAGACTTGGGTAAGGCTGATGCGATTGGTTTAAGACAAGCTTCAGCCTTCCATTACTGAATGAAAATTCAGCTGATGTCCATTTGACCTGCATTAATGCATAATGCACAAAGAGTAAATCCAGAGTGTATTCTCAATTCTCAAATCAAATCATTAGCCAATGTCACTTACTGTAACTGTAGATTCAGAGGATATTTTATCTATTCCTTTGGGGAGGAGAGAGAAGAAATAAAATCAAGAATAAGACAATCTTTTGAAACTATTGCTACTGTGATGTGATGTATGAGATTATAATTATATAAAAATAGTTTTGACAACACTCATTTCAGTTTTTATATACTGAAATATATGGTAAAGATCAGAATGATATAGCTAGAAAATATTCGTTCAAAGGCAGGAAAATAATATATTCTTATGATATAGTACTCATTTTGACTGCATTCATTGGTTATATAACCAAAAGCAAAACAACTTGTCTTTTAAATTAGTGCCCCCTAAACTTTTGGGCACCAGGAACCGGTTCTGTGAAGGTTTTTCTGCAGACCAGAAGGGTTTTGTGTACTGTCTACATCCTAGGATGGGGCTTCGCTTGTTTGTGCAGCTCGGTTTCTTGGATGCCATGGCCTAGTGCCAGTCCAGACTGGGGGTTAGGGACCCCTGCTTTAAATTATTTGTCCCTTATACATTGGGCTGATCTAAATCAACCTTCGTAATGTAAGAAAAAACACAGAAAGCTATGGAAGTCCTAGGAACTCCAGTTTGAAACCTGAGGCAAAACTTTATAGAATCCTAGAAACAATTATTCTCTGGAACTTGTTTCAAAGTATTTTATATTGATTTAATCAAATACAGAAAGTACAGAATACTCTATACCCATTTTTGTTTTTCCTTCATTCAAAAATATTTATAGATCTAATTCCAACTTCTGAGGGTTTTCTTTTCCTTTGTTGAAAATAAAAAATATGCCTAGATTTTTGAAAATATCTTCCCAATAATGTGAAGTTACTCTTTCAAGAAAGAGTAACTCATGGGGTGCTAGGACCAAACGTATAACACCACTTTTATGCAAGGGAACGATTACTATTATACAAGATTGGACAATTTGAAATTCTATGCTCCTCTTTGATGTGAACTCGACAAATTGCCAAATCATAATCTATAATTAAGCAGACAGGAAAAATATTGAAAAGATGGAGAACAAATTCTGTAACAGTATTTTATCTTTTTAAGCCACTCTCTTTTAGGACCAATGTGATTTATGCCAGTAAGATTTTTCAGATAATGGTCTCCTAGCCCCAAGGCTTTAAAAAAAAAAAAGAATTTTGGTATGGCAGTGTGAGTTTGATAAAGCTTTCCAGGTAGAAAAGGTCAGATTAGCCAACTATAGCCACCACCTACTATAAGGGAAACCCCAATCTTTTTATATATACAATTGTTATCCGATCAGTTGGATATAGTTTCTTTGAATGAAATAAGTTTTGTTATATTTTCTACAAAATTAGAAAGACTGCTCACTGATAATCCACCAACAATTTTTAGATATTATCACGTTTCTTTCAATATTTAATGCTTATTTCTAATGTTAGTCTGTGATCATAATAAAAATTAAAAATTCGTTCTACTCATGAAGAACTTGTTCATTTAAAAACTACTGTTTTAAATGAGTTATTTTCAGCTAAAGAATATGTAAACTACTAAAGTACAAACAATAAAAAGAACATAAATTTTATGGGAATTAGGGAAGAACTATCATTTAATTCTGAAATTAGTTTTGAAGAAAATGAAAAATAAATTAGATTAAAGTTTACCTTGGGATAGCCCCAAATTTTAATAATGTAAAAACATTTTTTATTAGGTTTCTATTAGAGAAGTTAACTGAAAAAAAGGCTCAGTGCGAGTTCCTAAAAATGGGTTGGGTGGAGAGAAAAAGGAACCATTTCAAATATTTCTAAAGAAGGAAATGTGGTTACAAAAAAAGTTTAGCGAATCTGCAAACATCCAAAAGCACATTAAAACAATCAAGTAAAGGATGGGCAGATCAAATAAAGAGATCAAATTATCTGTGAGATAAAGTAAATGAGAGCTCAGAGCAAGATGAAGTTAACAAAAGATGTTAAAAATAACAAAGAAGGCTTTCCTAAGCAAGGTCAAAGAAAAAAGGAACAGTACCATCTACTTATGGCAAAAATGAATAAAAAATACCTAATATAAAATATATATTCAACTCAAATTTTGGCCTACTCATTTCAAAAAACAATATGATGATATACACCAAACAAATTAATTCAGACCAAATATTGCACTACAGACAAGGATGATATTTAGAATGTGGCCAAACGAATCCATCACATATCGCTTTGGAAGAATAGGTGAAGTACCAGTTAACTGATACAGGGCAACTGTTGTCATATCTTAAGTAAAAGGAAAATACAAGAGCCAGAAAACTAAAAACTAATCAATCTGTCATTGATGCCAAGGAAATTTATTTGCATCATAGTGATTGACCATAAAAGTAAAACAGCACTTATTAGAAATCATAATGTTTTTGTCAAAACAGCTGTTGTCAGATTAAATTTACTGGGTTTTTTTTTAAAAAATACTTCAGCAGATTGTGGGATTGCTTTTCTCACAGGCATTGGGTTATTAGTAGAACCTGACAGAGGGAAGTTTGTGAATGAATATAAGTTGCCTTAATTTTTATATTTTGTATTTATTGTGCTTGCACTTATGTTGTTTTTATTGTTCTCTGTTATGAATACCAAATTATTTGCTTAACGGCCATATAAACTTCATAAATACATAATATAAGGGGTTCTCTCAATAAATTAAATTTTAAAAGTCATCCAAATGTGTTCCATCTAATCTGCTTCTAGAAGAATATAATGTTGGGGCTAATCTAGTGTATCATGGGAGACTATTCCTAAATGAGACTGATTTCCTAAAAAGGTAAATACAATTTTTTGGACAAATCACCAGAAATATAGTTACCATATCAAAAGAAATAATAGTTCCATTGTTCCACTGTCTTACCTGGGATATTGTATCAATTTCAGGTCACCATACTTTAACAAAGATTCAGAGAAACTGCAAATGGCATAGCAAATGACTGTATGGATAATCAGGGGCAGCAAACCTAAACCTTACGAATAAAACCTATTATTTTAAATAGAGATGAGAAAGTAGAAAATCTGCTCATGCTTTTCATGTACCTAAAGGAATGCCATACAGAAAAAAGCCAGGAACCTTTCTCTATTGCCACAGAAGATAGGACACCCAAATAATGGTGTTATAGTCAAAAAGCAAAAATTTGGTTCCTAATGGGAGACCATTTGAACAATGAAGTAGATCCTTTGATGAAGGTGTTCTGCAGAGGTTAAACAATAGCCATCCATTTAGAGATAATTTACATTGGTTTTCTGTGCCAAGCAAATTGAATTCAACAGTCTAGATGGCTATCTGATGCTATGACTCTGTGAACTAGAATACTTCCCATTACAGAATTATGTGCACCTAGAAAGCACCTATAAAAATAAGCACAAAAATAATAATAGAAACTACTATTTCATTTTGTAACCTGAATTCTCCCCACAGCATGACTCCTAGGATGGGTGGAAAAAATAAAACATCTTCTACTGTGTTGACATTTCTATTTCTTCCATGTTCCATTATCTCAACATTCTGCAATAGAAATTGCATACCTGCAATTACAACTAATTGATCTGCCATTTCCGATGTCATAATTAATGTCATGTTTTAATAGAGTTATAATCATTCCATAATAATGGTTTTCATTCAGCAAATTTCCAAAACGGGTAAGAATATGGAGCTCAATAGCAATAAGCAGTGTTGAGGCTCTTTCAAAACCTCCCAGAAGGAATATCTTACTATAATGATCTTGCAAAAGAGATTTATTTTTTTTATCTAGATAGTAAAGTAATAATATGCAAGCTCCTTTTCAGTGTGACTTATCCCTAAACATCCCTAAACATAATAAAATCAATGATTCAATAGCAAAATGCATTATGCTTCCAAAAGGGTTATTTAAAGTACTCTTATAACAAAGATAAGGGAAAGGGTGACTTCTGCAGAACAAGACAAAGTACCATCAAACCACTGACTGTATTTTATGTTGGTACAGATGTGCCAACTTAAATGCAGGAATTTAGAACTATAAAAAGTACTCTAAGACCACAAATCAATTCTTCAGGACTACTGGTTGTCCTGCTAGATCATTTTAAACTAATATTTTATCCTGCAGAAGCAGAGGCCAATTCCCAAAATTAAAAGAATGGATAGGAATAAGAAACAAAACTAAATTGATATTACATTTACCAAATTTATAAAGATGATAAGCATTCTTGCTTCCACAAATGTATGGGCAATGAAGTCACACAATGACTTCCTTCACAGCTCATTATTCAGAATGGGAAGTTAACATAACCAAAGTTTTAGCTACCCCACGAAACATCAATTTACCCTGAATCAAGTCAGGGGTCAGAAAGAGGATAGATAACTTACTGGGAATATGTATTAAAAATTCAGCCTGCTATTTCAGATAATTTTGCAGTGTGACATGGGCAAAGAACAGTAGAAATCCAGATTTTACTATGAAAGCTCACGTTCTAAGTCTTGAAAGAGATTATCTGTTCTAGATAAGAAATATGTAAAAGGATCAGTAGCTAGTAGATCAATATATTAGCAATCCTGCTGTAATGATAAAATGAAAAGCAGATAATTCACTTCTCTGATATCCTTGTAGGAAAGACAAGTAGCATAAGACTTTGATGTTCATATACTGTTATCTAGGAGAGCAGTAGGATAAAAGAACTGCTTTAATTTATGCTTTGTAAGACTAGTTCAAAAGAGTCAACACTATTTTATCAACAATCAAGAGTCAACAATTATGCTTAAGAAAAATATAAACTAATACTTTCTAAATGATCATAGGAAATAGAGGTTCATATATTATTTTACCAAATCTTTCAGAATGATAAGGAAGGGGCAAGATAAATCAGCTTCAGTTCAGACTATAAATACAAGAAATGGTAACCCTTCCTGCTAAAATATAAGAAGAACCACCTTGTTACCATATCAGCTAAATAGGCCAAGTAAGCATATTTGAGGGTATTAAATGGGAGTTCCTAAAACTGTATCTTTCTCCATTGATTCTCCTTTGAATCAATGGTAGCAAAATGTTTTCAAACTGCTGAACACATTTTTGCAATTTCTTTCTCTCTGGGAGGAATAAAAATCCTACCAAATGCAAAAGGATATGATGAACAGGAATCAATAGAATCTCCACTACCACTTACCCAGCAATTCTTAAATGACTAACAACATGATAATCTTTTCAATAAAAAAACCAGGTTTCCAGAAATAACAACTTTTCCAATGTCTGAAGATTGGGATAAATATCTTACACCTCATCTGGCAACAACCAGAGAAATATAAATTACTGTCCTAGCTTAGCTTCTTACAAATTTCATTTAAAAATACATATATTCAGAGTGTTTACTTCAAGGGGTCAAAAGTATCCCATTATACTGTAAAATATTATTAAAAATGAATTTGTGTCAATAAAAAGTTGGTTTATCAATTGGAGAGGATTTTACCAAAATTATGTGCTACATTCATCGTCAGTTTTGTCTGATACCCCAAGTTTAGATAAATAATAATTAGTTTTATTAATATTAAATAATTGTATTGATATGCAATTCTTTATGAGATAAAACTTTATTTCAATCATCAGAGTTCTACTGGATCGTTAATTAACACAAAAATATCAGTATTGATTCTAAAAATGGAAGGATGGTGATATCTAACATTTGAAACAGGGGTTCTTAATTCATGCTGGGAAAGACCCTGAAATGAAATATTTGCATTAAGTTTCCAGTTCAGACTGTGGTATCTTGACATTATATAGATAAAAATCCATTTCAGATGACAAGATCATTTGAAAACAATGTTATTTTATTTAATGGTGGAAATCTTGTATGATAAAATCTGTATTTCATCAACAATCTAATGTATCAAAGCAGAATGAACCTGACTAGTTATCTAGTAAGATTGACTCTAGTGAAGTTTTTCAGACTTAAATCTTTAAACTAAATCAAATCTTGTTAAATAATTGATATCATACTGAGTGAAAAATGAAGAAAAAAAATTGAAATTTTTTTTGGGATTACCTGAGTCATATGCAAAATCTCGAGGTTCTTGTTTAATCATCAGAGGAGGAGGGAAACTTTGACTGACTGAATTGCCAACCATGACACTGTGTTCATACACTGGATCATGGTACTCCTGTTTAAACCCTTGAGGTGGGAAAGAGATGTTTGGCTCAGACATCTGGCGTTGGTACATTGGACGTCCTTCCCGCAGCATGGTAGGCAAAGGAGGAAAGGAATTACAAGGTTCTGAGAGCTGACGGCGAAATCTAGGATAATAACACATAAAATGATTATTAATCTAATGATAGTGGAGACTATGGAGAAAGAATGGATTGTGGTCAGGGTGGGATGGAAGATAAACTGTCACAACAGATGGCATGGGAAAAATGACAGTAAATTTTGGACATTAATTTTTCTCCTGGGAAAGAAACACAGATACAATTTTCTTCAGAATATAGCAAGAATCTAAGAGACAGTATAGACATCATCTTTTTATAAGAATTAGATAAAAACAGCCGCTCCTAGAGAAGGATTTCATGGTTGGTCCAGCCATAATAAACAGTTTTATTAAGCACCAATTAAGTATGCTCTTTTTTGCTCATTTGATATTAATAAAATAGCTAAAAGTAACAGAGAAATGAATGAAACAAGAAAACAATATTTCATATCACAAAAGGAGAAAATAAAGTAACAAAAGACTGTGTAGCGTTTAGCAGAAACTCTGATTTTGCAGTCATTCAGGTAGCAGATATTTAAATACTATTATTTATTTGGACTGATAATTTACATATAAATAGCATGTTCAGTATTCAAAGCACTTCATTTAATGTGCCATAGAAAATTTAATGTATCAGTGAAGTATGGTTTGCCCAAACTAAACTAAGAAGGAATGCATAAAAAGAGGGAGAAAATAACTAGACTCACAAAAATATTTCTCATCCTTTTGCTGTTAAATACAAGTCAAGCCTTACTTGTTGTGCCACCCAGCATTCATATAATTTCAATTTAGCTATTAGATACTTCCCTGGCTAACCAACCATGGAATTGGGACTCAAGAACACTTTGACAATTGTACCGAATGAATAATCAAGATGGGACAGAGTGAATGTGTGGGTGGGTGTGGAAAAAGGGAGGGAGGGAGCAGAGAGAGAGAGAAAGAGGGAGGGGCGGGAGGGAGGGAGGGAGAGAGAAAGAGAGCACCATGTGTTTGTACAAGTAGCTTTGATTTCTTTTGGTACTCAGAAAGGTAATTGGGCTTTTCACAAATAATAGAATAAAATAGTATTGATTGTTTGCTTAAAAAACTTCTACCACTACCTATCTCATATGTGATTCTGGGCAATAACAACAATTTAATAATTTATTGAAGCTACAAATATACTGAGACATGGTTTATCACATTTTGTAAACTTTTTGAGTTCTTTGTTCTGTCTGGAACCTAGATTTCTTTGGTACAGCGAGTCACAGTCACCATGCAATTAAAAAAGAACGAGGTTTACCAATAAACTCCTGCTGAAACATACATGAAGAATTTATGCCATACCTGCCTAGCACAAAAATAAAAAATCAGCCCTTCATATTATATCTATCTAAATAAAGGTGTGTTAAAGTCCATGAAGTTCATTGGATTAACTTCCATGTCTGTTTCATTTTAGTATATGAAATTGCAGGACAACAAGCAATTTTTATCATCGCAGTCTATTAGAAGGAACTAATAAGAAATACATTTGTGGCTTAAACGCCTGGAATTTATATGGTGATATTCCAACTTCAGAATGAAAATGCAAATTCAAAGACCATCACCATCACCAAATTATCTGTGTCATTGTGTATATTAGGGAAATTTCATAAATAGTATGTCACAGTAGTGGGATTTAATTTGGGGCATCGCTTGGTGGGCAGGGCAGGGGAAGGATACTGTAAAATCTCCAGTCAGAGGTAGTATTTGCCGGTTCTCTGAACTACTCAAAATTTCCGCTAACAGTTTTCCAGAACTGGTCAGAACCTGCTGAATACCACCTCTGATATGTCAGTTGTGAGCCTATAAATTACTACACACTATGGGAGTAGAAAAAAAACATATGGTATCAGATTAAAACTAAATTCTGGAATACATTCTGCTAAGGTTAGAATATAACCAATTGAATAAATTAGACTTGCTTTAACAATCATTGTCAGAATTCAAATATAGCCATAACTAAATTTAAGCAAAATATATTGCTTTAATCTATGGATGCTTTGCCTTAGGAAATTCAAATTTAAGAAATAAGCAGGGTGATTCAGGGACGTAACTGAAGCTTCAGTTTAATTTTTTAGCTTTTGTGGTTTTGCTAAGTCCAAAGTTATTTGAACATAGTTTGTTTTGGCTGTTTAACTTCCTTTTCCTAAGCTAGTGCATTTCAAAATGCTCAAAGGACTGAATAAAAAACAAAAAAGCCCACACCCTTTCAATGGATACTATGCAAATTATAAGAATAAACAGCAATATTTATGTACAATTGATTTAATTAAATTCAAAACAACAAAAAAACAGTGATTTGTAACCTTCATAAGAAACCCCCACCTATATAGCTATTTTTTTCCAGTCAAATAAATAGCATTTATCTGTATGGGATTTATAGAACATTGTCTACTTTATCCAAATACAGTAGAATTTTATGAGATGTTAACATCTATTCTATTGTTGCCATTAAAACACCATCCTTAAAAATCTTCAGTTTGTCTAATGCTAATGATTTCTCAATTGATTACTTGCAAAATATATAATTTAGAGTTTTTAACACAGTTAACACAAACTTTTAGCACAATTAAAACAAACTTTAAAAAATGCTATATGTCTTATGTATTAGAATTGAGCATGTTCTGAAAATATCTTGGAAGGCATCCTTCAAGCTTCTCTGCTATTCATTAAAGAAAGCATAACTTTTATCATGCTTTGGACTGGTCATGAAAAATATGCTGTTTTTTGGTTTCTTAAAACAGTAGCAACTTTTTTTCAGGCTTAAAAAGAATTTTTGAAAAAGCTGTTGTAATGAGCTAGCACAAAAATACTCTCAAATTTCTGCAGTTTAAAGAACCTTTTTTGTGAAACATTTTCAAATGTATATAGGCTTACTATATATGCTGATAGACAACACATTCTCAGAATATTTTACCTTTCCATGTATTGATTATGGCTCTTGTCTCTTCATGTATGTGAATTCATTCATTCTCAAGGTTATAAATAAAATTAACTAAGGTGAATGATCCTGACATATTCAACAATAAACATAATATAAAGAACTGGCAAGACAAACCTACTTGCAATGGAAAATAAACATTGAAAGATTCAGTTACCTGTGATCCATAGGAAAGTTATTGTCTGGGATGGGTTGGGATGGAGGCAAGTGAGTTGCAAAAATCCGATCAGGTTTAGAACTCTGAACCGAGTTTGAAGATGCATGATGCAGTGGTGAAACTGGAGTACTTGATGGAGTTGGTGGGTTAGAAGTCCTCATTCCCACTTGTGGTTTCTGATCATAGGCACTGTTTATTAACAAGGAGAAATATAAATGTATTTTTCAGATAGACTGATGGACTCATTGTAAATAATCAATGGATACTGATCTCAAATTCAGTTTGTAGCATATCCAAGTTAGACTTGATAATGCACTCAAGACTGTATGCAATCTTATCTATATCTGATTCCCTTTATTGGTTTGTGGAGAATTCCGAGAGTTACAGTCCCAAAATATAGTTGAAGGCCCAATTTTAGGTAATGCTGATCCAAACAAACCAGATATATAATTTGAAGTTGAATTTTATTTCCCCATTTGCCTCTAGATTGTTTTAACCATGATTACATGGCTGCACCATAATGGCCAAGTTCACATATTTTGTAAAGTTCTGAATTGCAGCTTACAAATGCAAAAACCAAGTTCACATTATGCACTTAGGCAACACCAAATACAGTATGGCATAAAGCACAGTATTTAATCAACTTCCTCTGGCCAATAACTAATGTTAATCTTGAACAATCTTGATTCTACATTACAATCTTAATCTTGATTCTACTAGATGATCAAAGCATAAATCATTCTCTATCCAGCATTATTTCCTAACCCAGTTAGGAAGTACTGGATATAATTTGCATAACAAATACACACTGATTATTCTTTGTGCTTGTTAGATACATCTGCTATTTGTTTGGAGAGTTTGTTTTTCTTACTTTTTAAGAATATGTTGAACAAAATGCTTGCACCACAATTTTTACAAAGACGGCTTTGCAGCTTTATAAAGATTTTGGATTATGCAAGCTGATTTTACAAAAATGAACTTTTAAAGCTATAGAACATAAATTAAATGGTTAAAAGCACAATAAAAAAAAGAAATATTCCAGAAAGCATAGAAGCAAAACTTTTACTAGATGATTAAAGTTTTACACAACAGATTCAATTTTTGCATATCAAAGAACTTACCACAGGGCAGTGTAAAAAGTGATTCCCTATGCCAAAAAGGTCTTATTTCAAATCACATCTTGTCAGTTTTCATGTTTATTAAATTTCTAGGTCATCCAATTTTAACATGGCCAGTATTAGGGAGAGAAGAATCATCAAAGATGCAAATTGGAATTTCTCAGGTATAGAACTGAGCTGTTCTAGGAGTAATTCTAAAGCCTGATAAGAATTAGAAACAAATATCTTATCAGTAAGCTAGTCTTTCACTGGATCACTTTATAATATTGACTTAAGATGACCGGAAGATATAAGTTATGCTAAATGAATAATTGGAAGTCAGAGATTGTATTGTATGTTGCTTCATTGTTTGAAGTTGGGTTCATTTCAAAGTTTCATCAACCACTCAAGAGTTACCTTCAAAGTAAGATTTATTTTATCCTTATGCAAAAAACATGCCAGTAAGGTGACATCTTATGTTTTATTTGCAATGTTTCTATAGATGTGTGCATAAGTGTATGCATGTAATTTGAATTTCAAAAGAAACATATTTGATTGGATCAAATGAGTAAATCTGATAAGATTCCATATCCTTGAAAGATGAAGGAAGACCAGGAAATTTGGGGAATGGAGAAAAAGATTTCCCTTATATAAACCGAGGAGAAGCAACCTGTTATCTTCTAGACATAGCTGAACTACAATTTTCAGCATTTTTCCATATTGTTGACCACTGAGAAAGGGGTTCTGGAAAATCCAGAGAGAGGACAGATAACCTATTCTCATTCAGGAGTCTGTTGCCATCTTAGAGTTGAAGCACCGTTATAATGTTAGAAGCATACAGTAAAACTAAAATAAAGTTTATGCATATTATAATGATGCTATTCTTTTCTTCAAAAAAGTCTTTGTTGCAGAGCTATTTGAACTCCCAAGAGTAAAATACATAGCTGCAAAGCACTCTGTGGGATGAATAAAAAGGCAGACACTTTATACCCATCCTAATGCATCTGGATACCACTTATGGATCTTTCTTCTAAAGGAAGCATTCCTCATGCCCACTTTGATTTCTTTTTGGCAATGGGCTTAATTTGTCCAGGTTTCTACTATTGGAGACCATCACCATCAGATTGCTTTTGATACTATTACAGACCATGTATACCAGCTGTTATGCTCTGTTGCATTTTTACACTTTCTTTGTCACTGGAAATTAGAGAGATGAAATAAGATACAAATGAAAATGAATGGAGCCACAGTTCTACCTACAATGCAGAATGTGTGAAAAAAACAATTCCAAAGAAGAAAAACAGCATCTCCTTAAGGGAAGTGATAATGACCCACACTGGCTTGCAAATATTTTTACTTGAACTCCTATAATTCTATATCATTACACAACTTTAACAAGCCTTCAGATCATTGTCCAGACTAACTGCACTCAGATGATTCATAATTTCACTTGTTTCACTATCATTTGAAATTGAGAAAAGGACCACGACCTGAAAAAGGATTAATTTCCTTTTTTGTTTGGCACTGTTCCTGTAACAGGTGCAAGCAAAACCCCTATTCTTATTTCCAGAAAGGCAAGAGTCCTCTTAATCATTTTCAATGGAAAATAAATAGGAGCCTGATCATGCATAGACAGTAACTACAAAGCTATGACAAACTACCGATTATGATAGCATAGCAGCCTGATGAAGCAGATAATAATAATATATAGGTATCAGATGTCACTTAAACTGGAAGTTGAATACTTACATAAAAATGTTCACTGGCTCTGGATTAACTTGCAAACAATATTATTCTGATTTATTATTAAAAAAAATTCAATATAGTTCTCTTATCCCTTTGTTCACACACTGAAATAGATATGTTGAACATCTGAATCAGGAACTATAGTTTAATCTCAACATAAAGACAAGGAACCAATACCACTTTCATCATGTATGAGTCTTAATGGAAGGTTCCAGATTTAGTTACAATTATTTTGATGCAGTGGAGAATGAGCAGTTGTAATCTGACTTTTCCAGAAATGTGCAAGCATTCCTATACACCCTGTTCGATCATCCCCACCTGATGTCAATTGTCAATGGATAGATTCACATACAGATGGTTTGTTCATTATAATATGCAAACTAGAAAGTTTGATATGATAATAGAGAAGAACAAACTAATATTCTGTCATGACAAAAAGCCATAGGCTTGTTAGCTGCATCTATTGGCAAAAGCAGTCGAGGAGTGGCAAGCAGAAACATTGCACCCCTAATTATAGAGCAATCACTATATTTCTCTTTTAAACTATGTAAGGAATTCTGGGGGTTGAAATGCAAACAGTTTTACAAGGTTAAGAAACCAAGACTGAGAAATACTGATTTGTTTTAAATTTTTATTTTTTTTAATATAAACAAAACAAAAAATCCAAGTGTTCATGCAGCCAATACTATTTCAAACCATAAAATTTATGAAAGAGAAACTCCTATATTAAGGGAAATAATTTAGCCTACTCTTTATTGAGATTCTTAGTCAACCAAGATCATGGTTGTCCCAAAGATGCTTTTTCAAACTTTTGGATCAGGAAAAAACAAAACCCAGTTTGCCTTTTGAAAAAAACCCTTTTGCAACAACTTAGCCTACTGTTTTCCCACTTTAGCTTATTTTTCTTAAGAAAAATATACATGAGAATAATTTATTCTCCACTTATGAGCTGGTAGATCAAATACAAATTTGCTTCATTATAAGACCAGAAAACCTCTTCCCAAGATCGAGAAAAAGTAGGTTTAATTGTTGCATTATTCTTGCTCAAGCCTTTATTGTCATTATACATCATGTACACAACAAAATTGGTTTAGCCTCTACTGGTGCAGTGCAGTCCATACAAGAATACAAGACAACATGAATAATATAAAGAATAATCCTTATACAAGTAATTAGGGGAAAAATAGTATACCATATTACTCTGGTGTATTACTTTCCATGGTGGTTTTTGTGTGTAAAATGTATGTAGTATATATAAATAAACTCTATACAGGAAGCCTGATGATGGCAGATGAATTCTGCTGAAACAGTTGCTACAACTTAAAAGCACGTACAATACGTGGGATAATACCTGAAGGAAGCTGAACAGCACACATGAAGTACCCGCGAAAACTTAAAAAAAAATAATATATATATAAGTTTTTCACTAGAACTTACATTTGTTGCTGTTCAGCTTTCCTTCGGTTTATCCCACGTATTGTAGGTTGTACTTTTAAAGTTGTAGCAACGTTTCGTCCAGAATTCTCGAGTCTGCCATTATCAGGCTTCGTATACGATACTCAATAGTTCGTATACAGAGTTTCCTGTACAGAAGGCCTGAAATGGGCAGATGGATTCTGACGAAATTGTTGTGTGTGTGTGTGTTGTGTGTTAAACATATATATATATTTAATATAGAATCTCATCTGCCATCATCAGGCTTGATGATTCTGCTAAACGTTGCTACAACTTTAACAGAACTACAAAGAAGTGGATAAACCCCGAAGAAGCTAAACACACACATGTAAGTACCCACAAAAAGCTTAAAAAACACCTAAAACCACTAAGGTGAGAATATATATATATATTTTAACAACACACACACATTACATAATACCATACACACAACACATACATTATAACATACACACACATATACATACACACACACACACACACACACACATATATATATATATATATTATATATATATATATATATATAAAACACATACATAACATACATACAAACATAACATACATACATAATTACATACATACTACAATAATACATACAATATATATATATATATATATATATTATATATATTATATATATATGTTTTCTGAGGGTTTTCGCATTATTTGATGTGGATCTCGTTATTCGGGTTTTTCTCCCGCGTAGGAATTGGAAGTATCTAGGCAACGTTGCGATGACATCTCATCATCATCTTCAGGCTTGTTTCTTCACTCTGTGCTTTCAGAGTAATTGAGCTTGCAGCTGCTTCTTCCTTTTAACTGCTAGTGGGGGTGACTTATTGGGTGGGGGTGTTGGCTGTGTTCTGATGGTAGGGGTTGCTGTGTTCTGATTGGCTGGGTGTGTTCTGCTAGGTGGGGGCCTGAGCTGTCCTCAGGTTAGTCTTAGTTGCTGTTCAAATCCCCCAGGCTGCTCAAAATCCCCCCAGCAACAAAGACTAACCTGAGCACAGCCAGGCCCCCAACATAAAGCAGAACACACCCCAGCCAATCAGAACACAGCCAACCCCCCTACCAATCAGAACACAGCCAAACCCCCACCCAATCAGTCACACCCCCCACTTAGCAGTTAAAAGGAAGAAGCAGCTCAAGCTCGACATTACTCTGAGAAGCACAGGAGCTGAAGAAACAAGCCTGAAGATGATGAATAGACTTTCATTCGAAACGTTGCCTCCTAGATACTTCCAATTCTACCTGGGAGAAAACCCGAATAACCAGAGATCCATATATATATATATATATATAAATATAGCATATATATATATATAAAACACTATACTGGCACCAGTGAAATTTGTCATATTAATCTGTTTGGTGTTATATTCTGTTTAGGAATCTGTCAGCCCATGGGTAGAAGCTGTTTTTAAACTGTTCCATTACCATATCACTATGATATTAAAGTTTCTACTGAAAGTATTTGTGTAAAATTAAGTTACTTTACCTGACGTTGTACAGGCACTTTTCTCCATAACTGAATTTGAATGGTTGTTCTTGACTACAAGCTGAGCTGAGTTCAGAACATGGGCTATGGGGTTCTTTCTTGATTTTCACTGAAAGACCATGAAAAGCCACTGTAAATATGAAAAAAAAAGGAATAAAAATTATTTTCAAGCAGGTAATAGTTAAGAATAATGGGAACTGCAGTTCAACAATCTTTGGAGATCCTCAGACTTCCCATGCTTGCTTAAGAATAAAATATAATGCCAAATGTTTAATATTTACAACTTTGACAGGAAATTTGATTTAGATAAAGTCAAGGAGCTTCAGGACTAAAATTAATTGTAAAAAAGAGCAAGCTAATTACATAATCAACAACATCAACAATGAAACCAGAAGTTAATATATATGCCACAGACTAGCACTTGATAGAACAGCCATCAAGGTGTTGGAAAAGATATTCAAATAGCAGGATGTGTCCATGCCTAAAAAGATAGAACTATGCAAAACATAGTGTTCTCTGTGACATTCTATGGAAGCCAAAATAAGACTTTGGGTAAAAGGACAGAAAGATATCCTTTTTTGAAGGATTTCTGACATTTTTTAAATTTGGTATTAGACAAGATTGCAGAGAATATCACAGAGTATCAAGAAAACAAACCAATAGGACATTAACCAAATCAACCCAGAGATCTCACTTGAGGAACAAGTGACCAAGGTCAGATTATCCTATTTTGGATAAATTAAGATCTAACTTTCTGAAGAAAGCTTCAATAACATGAAGAAAAGAAAAGAGATGACCAGCAGCAAGGTAGATGAACTCAGTTACAGTGGCAATGGCATGGTTGGAAGATCTGAAAGGCCAACTTAGAAACATATCATAATGGAGAATATTTATGTAGTCACCATGGATTTGATGGCACATAATCAAAAATTAAACTATCAAACTTTCTTCCTGAAATCTACCATCAGTTATTTTTCTCTCCCAGAGCTGTTTTTCCCCCCTACAAAGTCAGATCTACACATGTACAAATAAAGTTTTCACAGCATTAATACAAAGTAGGGAAGATCCAATGTACTTTGGGGCAGGTGCAAACCATTTCGTAGCAGTTAGGCTACAACAGACAAAGATTGCCTTCATACCCTTAGCCTCAACTAAGGTGAGAATCTAAAGCAGATGATCCCTCATAGATTAAATATGAAGACAACAGATTCATAGAGGAGATGGTCCCAAGACAGGAAGCCAAGCTATGCAAGGCTTAATAGATATTTACAAAAACTTTAAATTCCATACAGAAACTGATAAGCAGTCAATAGAATGCCCACAAGACTGGAGTTATTTTGCTGCAGCAACCCTCATTAACAGACAGCAGCTGCATTTTCTACCAACTGTGGTATTTGGGTGGTCTTCAAAGGCAATCTCAAGTTGTGTATATTACAGCAGCGTAATTAAGAGGTGATGAGGGTGTGAGTCACCATCAGTGAAACAAACCTTAATCATTTGCATTTGCTTTTAATTAACTCATGCCAAAAATACTGTAGTTTTCAGTATAAGATGCTTCAAAATAGTATTTTTAGTTATAAATTATATACATCTTCATTGAAATCCTAACTCAAAAATCATAATGAAATACAATCAACAGGTCTGCAAGCAGCCTCTTGCTAATTTAGTTTTCCAAACTGTGGGAAAACCTTTAGTGCTAATAAACTTCACAAATGTTCAACAGGGCATATTAATCAAGTGAAGTTCCTTGAACAAAATTTGGTATTGAGGAACTGTTGCCAATTTAGAAATCTTTCAGAGAAATCAGTTAGGCTAATAACTTGTTGGTAAGAAAGCATTATACTTCCCAAATACCATGGCTGAAAATTATGAATGAGAAACGTTACTGTTGTAGCATCATCTCCCACTTATAGACTATCTATTTGAATTTGGTTGAACTCTTGAACTACGCCTTTGGTCAAATTCAATATGACCCTTCTTAGAAACATGAGAACAGATACCCCATTTAAATTAATGATATCAAAGTTAAGACTGACTTTCAGAAATGATTGTATAGTTTCAACCTCTAACTATTTCATTTGGAGATAAACTATTATGCAACACATGTAACTGATATGTTATAAACTGTCCTCTGAATAAATAAGAATTTGTAAAACAAAATAATATCTTGAATGTCTACTTTTTCTTCTTTTTTTAAGAATTTCTGATAGATGATAGATAGATGATAGATAGATAGATAGATTGATAGATAGATAGGAAAAAGCCCTACCTTTATCTATCTATCTATCTATCTATCTATCTATCTATCTATCTATCTATCTATCTATCTATCTATCTATCTATACTTTCATATAGCTGCACAACTCAGCTAAAGTCACCCTGGGCATAAAAAAGCAGAATCTAACAAAAAAGAAAACAAAGCATCATATATAAACCAATTAACAATAATAAAGTAATAACATGGAAATTCAAGCAGAAATGTCACATTACTATCCCTAGAAGCCTAAGGATGTCTCCCTTATAGGATCCCATTCATTATCAAGTAAGAGAAAAGCCTATTCATAATGACAAAACCAATAACATGAAATTTGGGGATATGTTTTAAGGTTCTTCAGATGGCTTGAAATAGTCATTCCTACTAAGCGCACTTCAGTCTGCAATTGCCTTTTCTGCTGGACCATATAAACAAGTAGCAAAGTGCTTCAACATCTCTTAAAGTTGCATCTTTTTTTGAAGTGTGAAACCTCAAGAAATTGTTCCCTCGCCCCTCCAAATAACAATTTTGGGGAATTGAAATCAAAAGAAGAAATGAACATTTGTTTGCTTCGAAGAGATCTACTTCAATTTCCATCAAAAATTGAAAAACAAACATAAGCATGAAAATTTTCAAGTCCACCCTTCTGTTTTCAGATTTTCCTGCAACTCAATGAAAGGTCAAGAAGGTCAAGAGTTTTTAGTCCCAGAGTCCTCAATTGTATCTCTTCTAAAATATCTCTCCAATGTCCCATGTATTTGGGATATCTTTGCTAGATCCCATGTATTACTAAACCAGGTTCTATTAATTATATTTCATGCTACTGATAGCATATCTTTACTTTGATCAAAATTTTCTAATCTGGCACGTTATTTTTCTTTTGAAAAAGTGGGGCTTATATTCAGGTGCCTTTGATGTTTAAACACTGATCTTCCAGTACATCCAGAATCTATATCTTAGGCCCTTTTCCATTCTCGACTTCTTGGTTCTGGTTTCTTTCTTAATGTATAAGTAAGGAGCTATTTTTCACAATTGTCTTTAAAATGAAGGAAACATACAGGCCCCCACAGCATCTTACGTGATATGTCCTAGTGTATCTCATCACAATATGAAGAGGCAGTAAAGCAACTAAAAACAGCTTATCAACACACTGAAACAAGGCTTTTCAAATGCATTACATTCATTTTATAAAATTTGCTTTTCTTTCCCAGATAGAATTGGTGCATGTAATGGACTATTAAATACTAAATTATTTCTTATCAAATCACCATCAATGGGAGTCATGATCAACACTAATTAAATAACTTTTTTCTGAACATGATGTCTGCCAGTTCTTCTGCTACAAGATATATTTTCTTTTGCTTCTGATACAAGGATAGCAAGATTCAAAATGCAGAGTTAGGTTACTATGCTGGAGTTTTAATGAAAAGTCCCTGCCATCTTTTTTTTAGAGTCTCGAGATATAATGTCTGAGGTAGTAAAGTTAACTTTTTAATGCCAGGGTGAAGCTCAAACCTGCTAAACCTGCTACAGATCTTTTTTCTATATCTGGTCAACATCTATCAGTGATCTGAAACTCAGGTGCTTGAGGGAGGCCAAATATTCAATGATCAGTGCAAAAACTGGTCAGATTGGTTTAACTTTGATTCATGCTTTTTGTGGCTGAAGCAAACAAGTTATTGTTTCCTTTCGAAACATTAGTAAAACAGGTGGGGATAGCATCTATTATCAGCATAGAAACATAAGCAACACACACAAATAGCCAATTTAATATATTATCCATGGAACACAGAGGCAGAAACTTTCATGAAATACTTAAAATTCCTTATCAAGAACAATTCTAGATTTCAAGCAGATCTCCATAGAAAAAATAGTACAAACTACTCAAATAATCACTTCCGATTTAGCAATCTGAAAGATTACTTGGCTTGGCAAAATCTCATGTTCATACAAGTTTCAGTGCATACAGAACACAAATAACAGCTATATTTTTTCCTCTGGTTCCATTTCCTGATCTTCCTAAATCTTACAATACCATAATAAATGGGAAAAGCGGTTAAAACCCCCAAATCTCAAGTAAGTTTTTCTGTATCTCTAAATTTCTCTTGCTCAGCTTATACATCAAAAAAAGAAGTGAAAACATGTGAATAGAGCTTTTTAAGGTTTTGGAGATCTATTTGTACATGGATTATAAAAGCACTTGTTTTACATATAATAAATATCTGGTCACATAATATACAGTTCCGGAACACTTTGACTGGAAAATGTGTAGAACATACTGGCACTTAGGGACAGTATGTTTAGAAGAACAGTAAGGCAAGAATTAAAGTTTCTTACCAATAGTTGTGTTGTTTGTTTTAAGAAAAGTTGAGCTAAAAAGTAACAACAGTCCCAAAACGGAAACTCCTAAAAATCTGGCCTCTCCGATATTTGCTTATCAAGACTATACCTCACTTCAGATTGTAGACCTGCAGCCTGTGAAACTCCTTTCTTCTCAAGAAACATTAAGTGCACCTCCACAACCAAAGCATATGAATCTGAATCATAAGACCATCTAGAGATTCATGGGCCAAGCCTCAAAGAAAATATTGATGATAACAATTCAGAATAAAAAGTTGAGCAGTTTCTGGTGTTCTCAGTTAAAACACCTGCTTAAGTGTGATGAGCAAAAATGTAACCTTGAGATAAAACGTACAATCTGAGCAAAAGGAAAAAAGTGAACTGGAGGAAATGTGAATAGATAACATTATCCTATTGCAAAGCAACCCCTCACCTTTAAAAAAAATCAGATTGTGTCAAATCTTTGGAGCTAAATGATTATCCCTATATTCAAATATAGAAGAGACATGCACTGTCATTTGAAAGTGAAATGCAGTGAAATGTCCCCAGCTGTAACTATGGCTTCACAACGCTATATACAAGCACAATTTGTCAACAAAAGAAATTATATTTTTAAATACTCTCCTTTCAAACAGGAACAGCAGAAACACAAGATTTTCTCCAAAATGTATATCAGAAAGGATGCCTTGGCTGATTCTCATATATCTGAATAACAAGCTCAAAAGCATTTACCATGATGTCTTCAAAAAGTTTTACTCACTTTCAGCCCCACCAAGGAATTTTGGAAATGGTGTGGTATGGAGAGCCTTACAAAAAGGTCATGTTTAAAGGGGCCTATGCTCTTTTCACAAGAGCCAGCCATAGTCTTATTTCAGATCTCACTCTGTCTTACAGATGATTCATGGATTTAGATGGCCTCAATTAACATGTAGCAAAATTCTAGATCCAAAAGGGGCAGTGACTGATAAAAGTCACAGTATTGAAGATTCCTTAAACTCATCTACCATCCCATGCATAAGACTCAACCAGCAAACATTCAGATGCCTCATTGCTGCCTTTCAAAGATTCTTTTCCACTACATTTCCCCCTGCCAAAGTCTCCCTCCCCTTCTTTCTCCAGCACACAAAAATCCATTACTAAACAGTCTAATCTCAGCTATCAGTGCAGAGTGCCTTTTAGGGAGCCATTAAACCATTTCTCTTGTTTACAGTGCCTGAAGAAAGATGTGAATTATGTCTGTGACAAAGTGGGTGATAACATTTCCAAACTCAGATCAAAATGCAAACTGAAATACATTTAAAGGACTAAGTCCCTGGGTGGAGGTTGGGGTTTCTTTTTTTGATGGGGGTGGAGGTTGTTTGTTTTGTTTTTGAGTTTGGGGTTTTGTTTGGAAATGTTCTTCACCTGTCCTGAGTTGGGAAAAATCTCATATAGAAATTATGTTTTCTGTTCCTTTTCCCCTTCAGATCTTATAGGGAAGGGAAGGTAGAAGAGTGTGGCTCTTTTATTTGTTTACACAAGAATAAACATTTATCATCTCAAACATCTTTGGTTAGTATAACCCTAGCCCCTTACTCAAAAACATCACATGAATGCTTACATGGATCATTTTGACAGTGCTTCTAAGAAAATATAAAATATAAATACAATATTTCTGATGCAATGGCATCCATTAAAAAATTAAAAAGTAATGACTTCAACCTTGCTTTTTAAAATCTTTCTTTTGCTACTTGCATCTCCTGTAACTTTGATTTATGCATATATAGACTTATCGGAGAGATGCAAGATTACAGACTTGATGGAAGGCTGCTATTCTTAGTTATACATAAAAAAAAAACCTGAAGCATGCTGAATATACAGCTGTGGTTACTTATATTCAGTATTCCTCAAGTGGCTCAGAAATTTAACATTTGAGATCTGCATGCATTCAGGTTGAATGATTGAAGATTTAAAAACTTAAGCACATGAGTCATTTCTCATCAACAACTCTGGCCAAGGGGCAAAGTACATCATTCAGACACAAAATGTCAAGCTACACATACAAGGCACTTTGTTAATATTCTGGAAAACGCAAAAGTCCCATGTGTTTCACTGCCCTTATACAAACTTTCTGATGAAATAAAATCCAGGAACTCAAAGAGTAAAGTAGTGAGTTTGAATTAGAAAATCACTGAAATTTTCACCTTGCTTAATATGAATTTCTGAATGGGGTAGTTTTAAACAGAAATTCTAAGTTGCAGTGCTAAAAATCTTTAGGAATTGTACCCCATAATGTAAGACTCCTAATATACCAGTTCTCCCCATAGAAGTTTCTGTTAAAGATCTAATTTAAAGGAGAGCTATTTTAATGAATACTTAAACATTTCAGGGATTTTAACATCAAAAAATAATAAATTGAAGAAATTTCACACTGTAGCATAGAAATATGAACTGAAAGAATTTGATGGATTTGATTATGTGCCATCAAATTGATATCAAGTTTTAGCAACTACACAAAATTTCTCTTGAAGGATTTGTTCCTAACTTGATCCTCTAGCTCTTCCAACAATGAACCATCACTGCTATTCACATTGTTCTCTTTTTTCCCACTGTCCTTGCATCTTTTCCAGCATTATATTTCTTCAGAGAGCTAGTTTTTAATTTGTCCAAAATACAATAAATTAAGCCTGGTTATTTGTGCCTTGGGTGAGAATTCTGAATTGATTAATTCTATGATCTATTTGACAGTTTTCTTGGTTAAATTGTCTTCTATAACAGCAAAGGTCAACAGCATTTATTTTTGCTTTCAAGCCTCTCCAAAGTCCAACTTTGTCAAAGAATGACATTGAAAAAAATAATTGCATGATTGTTTCTTGCAGATAGAGCCATATCACACCATCTCAATATTTTTTCCAAGCAATATTGCTCTTTTACCAAAAGCTAGTTTGCAAAAAAAGATAAACTCCTTTAAATATATTTATATTAAACAGAGTTAAATCTGGAATATGATGCAATATGATATGATAAGAGGCACTAATTTCAATGGTTTTAAAAGGAAACTGGCAAATTTATGACAGTGTTGGACTACTGTTGGCTGCCAGTCCCAATGACTGTTATCTGAAATTGCAGACAGCATGTTTTGAATACCAGCTATTACAAAGAACAGTATAAGTGGAACATGGAAATTTACACTTCCATAGTTAAATAGGATACTCAAGGAATGTATTCTTTACTGATTTTTGAAATGAGTTTTTAAATTAATTCTGTAAAAATATGCACTGATATGTTTGATATGAGTTAGATTTAATAATATATTAAAGAATGGAATTATTTTTATATTAATATTATTTGGATGCTTTTTTATTTCAGTTTTGGTTCATTTTAATCATTACAATTGCTTATGGTGTTATCATCTCTAATATTGCTGTGGAACATTTTTGTTGGCCCTAATATATTTATTTGCCCATTCTGTGACAAAGATTGGATTATATAGTTTGGTCAAACAGGTTTTTTCTAATGCTATATGTTCTTAATAGAATAAAAAGGAATAACTGCCAAATAAACCACAATTTATTAAAAAAATAGTGTTCCTTGAATTTGAGTCTTGGTGGATAAATGACTATGTCCATATTGCATTTTTCTCAAAAATATAGAAATGGTTTGCCATTGCCTTCTTCCTGGATTGTTTTTAGCTTCCTAATCTAGCCCATAAGCATGGAAGTTCCCATTCAAGTAGTAAAATGTCTGATATACCATATAGATTATTTTTATAAGAAATGTAATGGTCTCAAAAATATACTACAACATGCAATTCATAAAATAGAAGTAATTGAATGAAGCCATAATAAAGGCAGTTGGTCTCACTCTTAAGTTTTAAGAATTTGAACCACAAGTTAACAATGTAGTTGTCTGAAAGGTTGACGGTCATCTCTTATGAGCCTGGTTGAACAGTAGTTAGAATGCAGTATTCCACGCTAATTCTGTTAACTCCCAGCAGTTCAATTCAAAGTCGGTAAAATGAGGACTCAGATAGCAGCAATATGCTGACTCTGTAAACCACTTAGAGGCCTGCAAAGCATGTGAAGTTGTATATAAGTCTAAACACAATCACTATTGCTCTGAGACTCCTTAGAGAGTTATGGGAAGAAAGTGCTCCAAAAATCAATTTTTTGCTTTTCTTTTCTTAGGTTCAACTTACAAGAAATCCTCCATTCTATGTGCATATGAACTAAGAAATATAAATATTTGTGGATAAGGGCACGCATATAGTAGATGTATGAATGATTGTCTTTTTTATTTACATAATTATTAATTCACACCTTCTTCTAAAAGGTGGTAATTATTTAAGTCATAATGCATTTGCTTTTACATACAGTAAAGAAAAATTACCAGGAACTAAAATTTATTTTCACACAAGAAATCAAAGACTAATTAGACAACTAGGAAAAAATAAGGGATTTCTATATCCTAGGATGATTACATCCTAGAATGTGGGCCAGCCCACTAACTCTAACTATAAAAGGATGAAAGCAAAAGGAAACTAGCCAAATATGCAATGGATGATGGCATTTGGAAATATTTGGATGTATGGCAAAATTAGATATAAACTATCAGTAGCATTCTTAGAATCCCTAAGACACCTAGTCTGAATTTTTACTTCTATTTTCACATCTAAAACATATGTTAATTTCTGATACCATAATTATACCAAACTGATGCTAAAGCTTCAACTGGTTCAAAATCAGTGGTGGTATTCAGCCAGTTCGCACCGGATCCGGCAAACCACTAGGAAGAATTTGGTGTGGGTCGCCGTACCGGTAGTAACTTCTGGCTGGCTTCCCCACCAGCATGGCCCCATCCCAGGCGGTGGGTGGGGACCTAGCAACCTCCCTGTCTGACTTGCTCAGGCGCCAGTGCTGCAGCTCAATCCCATGTGGCACTCATAGCCTAGCAAGGTTCCTCCCTTGTGACCCCTGCCTCCAGCTTGCCTGGTGGTAGAAAGGAAGATGAGCCAGGGCTGACCCATCACCGCTCGGGTCCCCACCAGCCTCAATCTTGCCCCTGCCTGGATTCTCTACAGCTTCTGGACTTTCCCTGCTAGGGCGGGTGAGGGGGATGATGCTATGCTGCCCCTTCCTCTCCTGCCCACCGATCTACACTTTGGACAAGTGCAGGCAACCACTGTAAGAATGCTCTGAGTGAGCCCTAATGCTGGTGGGTGGAACTGGGAAGGAAGATCCACATCAGGTTTGCTGCGACCAGCCAAAGGGCTGCTTGAGGGGGCATGGTGAGGGGGGGCTGCCTTTCGGGCCCAGCTTTGGCTTCTATGGGGCCTTCTAAGTGGGAAGCCTAAGAAAAAATGCCTCCCCCAATGGTCATTTGCTTGCCCATCTGGGGCGGCTGGCCGAGGGGCAGCTGGCCGAGGGGCAGCTGGCCGAGGGGCGATGCAGGCAGAATAGCCTTGTGCTTCCTGGTCATCCCCCTGGCAGGCAAGACCCAGCAACTGCCGGAGAATCTGGGCATGGGATGAGATGTAGGCTGTTGGAGAGGGGTGCGCATTTTTCATGGAAGAGTAGGATTGCTTGGCTTTAAGAAGAATGGCGAGTTAATGGGACAAGGGTGATCGCAGGTGTGAGTGAGCGCTAGGAGAAAGGGTGAGTGTGGCAACCTTTTTCCACTTTTATCCACCTTTCTGGGTATTCTCAATACTTCTCATTGCCCAAAGAGGCTGTAACTAAAAAGCTCACTGGTGGGGCCACGTTGGGAAAGTTTTGTGGAAAAAGGTTTGAAAACCTTGAAAACCAAGGAAATGGTTAGCAGGAGTGAAGGGGTGGGATGGAGGGCCCGAGCACACACAGCAGGTGAGGGGCTTTGTGTGGACTTGACTTCACCTTCTGCCTTCGCTTGTCATATCTTCCCCGCTGTTCTTGTTTCTTGTCAAGCTGTATTAACCTCCTCCTTTTTTGTGGTGCCTAATGGTGGGATGGGTAGCTCCCCTGCTCCCCAACAACTGCCAAAATGCTCATTCGGCGAGATGTAGCCTTGTGCTTCTTGGTCGATCCCTCCCTGCACCTCCCAGCAGGTGAGCCCCAAAAGCTGCTGGAAAATCTGGGCAGGGGATGAAATGTGGGCTGGCAGGGACCCAAGTGGTGACGACTCTGACCTGGCAGCCTTGTCTTTCCCTCTGCCACCAGCTACAGGAACAAGGTTACGTTTCAGGCAGTCAGATAAGCCAAACTGCTCCCTAGTCCAGAGCTGCCAGCAGGGGAGGGGGAGGGGCATGATGCTGCAGCACACGTCTCACGTTCTAGCTTTTTCCTCTCCCCAATAGTGGGAGGAGAGGAAGTCTTTGGAAGTCTCAAAGGGGCAGCCCCTTTGTTGGACCTAGAAGCCTTGCCTGCTGGCTTTTCCAGGCAATGTGGGACAGAAGAACCCTTGTAAGGTGCAACACTGCCAGGCGCTTGAAAGTTTGTTTCAGGTGGGTCTCTCTCCTAGTTTTAGAAGGAGAGAGAGAGAAGGAGGAAGGGAAGGATAGAAAGAAAGAGAGAGAGAGAGAGAGAGAGGAAAGGAGAGAAAGAAAGAAAAATAGAGAGATGGGAAGAGAGAAGGGGAAGAGAGGGAAAGAGAAAGTGAGGGAAAGAGAGAGAGAGAAAGAGAAGGAAGAGACAAGAAAGAAAGGAAAGAAAAGGGAAAGAAAGAAAAAGGGAGAAAGAAAGAGAAAGAAATATGGGATGTAAGGAAGAGAAAGTAAGAGAGCAGGAGGGAGGGAGAAAGTAAATGAGATATATGGATGAATGGATAGATAGATGGAATACATGGGAGGAGGGTGAGAAGGAGGGGGGGAGAAAGGAGAGGAAGGAAGGACAAAAACCCTGGCTTCAGAAGACTCTTTGAAATAGGACAGGAATCTGGGGCTGGAAGGGATCTTGGAGATAATCTTCCAGTCCCAAGATTTTCAAAGTTTGCAGCTTTAAGACTTGTGGACTTCACCTCCTAGAATTCTTCCTCCAGTCATGTTATCTCAGGAATTCTGGGAGTTGGAAGTCCACAAGTCTTAAAGCTGTCAAGTTTGAAGACCCCTGTTCTAATCCAACCCCTTGCTCCAGCAGGAGATCCTTACAGAATCATAGAATAGCAGAGTTATAAGGGACCTTGGAGGCCATCTAGTCCAACCCCCTGCTCCAGCAGGAGACCTTATATCATCTGGAATCTGGATTATTTTGGTGCCTCTAATAGGGAAATTGGCAGAGGAGCTTACTAGGACAAGGCTGCCATGCAGAGGAAGTCAGATAGTCCTTCATTTATGAACACAATTGAGCCCAAAATTTTGGTTGCTAAGCAAGAGCACTGTTAAATGAGTTTCACTATATTTTACTCAATCCATGATATCTCCTGGGTTTAACAGTCATATGCTGACTTGGAAAATAAATCTGAAGACGTGTGCAATGTTCTAATGTACAGAAGTTATCGTTAAAAGTGTGGCAGAAAGTGAACTATGGGTGTTTTTTTCCAAATGCAGTGAGATTGAATGCATGTAGTTTTAGAAGAGTTCTGTGTGTGTGTGTGTGTGTGTGTGTGCGTGTGTATACCTTTACACACACTATACTATGTAATTTCTATATATACATATGGCATTTATACATAGGATTAAATTTTTTGGATGTATTTTGGATGTTCAGTAGTAGTAAATAAATATTATTTTATTTACTAATAATAAATATTATTATAGTAAATAATATTTTGGATGTTCAGTAGTAGTAAATAAATAGAGAGGGAAATTGTATCTCTGAGGCGAGGAGAAGCCAGGCAAGACACCCCTTGACGTGAGTGATGTCAAATTGGCCATGCCCACCCAATCACATGACCACCCAGCATGCCCATCCAGTCACATGACCAAGCCACACCTACCAAGTCACATGACCACCAAGCCATGCCCACCCAATCACATGACCACCAAGCCATACCCACCAAATAAGCCACACCCACAGAACCGCTAGTAAAAAAAATTAAATCCCACCACTGTTCAAAATGCAGCGACTTACATGCTTTTGTGCAGGCCTAGATGTGCACATATAATCATCTCTCCTATGAGAGCCACATTGGTTGCCATTTGCTTCCAGATCCTATTCAAGGTGCTAGTTGCAATCTTAAAAGTTCTAAATGACTGTGCTGTCCTGCTCAGTCTCACACACATACATAACTGTGATTTAGTAAGTTTATTAATATTCCATAACAATTCCTTCACCAAAAAACCCAGAATTGTCCCAATTAAGTCCAGCCACAATCAGGCCAATGTTAGTCCACAGAGCAATGTCCAAAAAGTTCACAAGGCACTTGTTTCCCAATCAAAATAAATCCACCAGGCAAACTTGAATCCACAACACAAAAGAGTTCATCGGGCAAGAAAAGTCCAGCTTCCAAGGTTTGTTCTAAGTCAAGGTAAGGTGTCAATCCAAACCAAAGCACGAATCACGATGACCAGAAAATACACATCTAGGAAACAAGCTGTTGTTCCCAGCATCTCCTTCATCTGTCTGCTGTGCAAAATAGCCAGTTTCTGGTGTAGCCCATTAAGAAGGGCGAGGCTTTCTCCTCACAAGTAGTTGACCTCTGCTCCAGCCTTTTCTCTACCCTACATGTTCTGGGATCAGGTACAGAAGACAGTTGCTTTTCCTCACTAACTGGCTGCAGTTGCATGCTTTCCCTACCTGGAGCCTCAGTCAAATCCCTCACAGACAGTTGTTCAGAGCCATCAATCAATTCAGTTCCTGATATGCCAGTATTCAGTTCTGGCATCTAGGAAGGCATCTGGGGAAACATCTGGGGGAGTCATGATGACTTGGGATCAGGTTATTTGAAAGACCATCTTTTCCCAGTCACATCTATCCAACCACCAGAACAGGGAGGCAGGGAATGTTATGGGTCGCCTAACTCTAAAGAGGTACATATTGCAGGATCAAGAAGAATGGCCTTATCCATTGTGGCTCCCTCTCTGTGGAATATCATCCCCAGATAAATAAAATTGTCCCCCATTGTGACACTCTTCTGTTAAGTCCTGAAGACTTTGTTTTATCAATGGGCTTTGTAAATTGGATAGAGCCTATCATGTGGCTTATTTGATGAGGGAGGTGGGACATTGTTGCTTTTTGATTATTTTTATGTTGGTTTTTATCTTTGTAAGGCACCCTAAGTCACTGAGAGTAAGATAGTGATATTAATTTCATTAGACTGCAGAATTACAAATTATGATACAAGTGATGGAAATACAGAGTGGAGGCTACTAATAAAGACTTTGGAGTCAGTCTTGTGCTTTCAATTTCACAAATAATAGGCTCCTTATTTAAAAAGGAAATGTACAGCAAAAGCCTTATTTCATGGATATGACAAACTTCATTAAGATATTAACAAGAACTTCAAGAATCACATGGTCAAAAATACTCTGTACGGAAACTGACTGCAGCTTTTTAGAGGGAAAATATTTTCAGGTTTAGTAGGAATATGGAATTGTTGAGAAGGAAGCAGCAGAGAGTCAATTGAAAAGATAGCAAAAGTTTTCCTGGAAACAGGAATCATTAAAGTAAAAGTAGGAAGTGCATTAAAAGATCATGAAATGGTGACCTTCTGATCAATTATGTGGACAGTCAGGAAATTATTAAGTCTAAGCTGAAAGAAGTTATAAGTTCCTGAACAAATGCCTTAAAATAATTCCTGGTCCATGTTTACAATAAACAAGTGAAAAAAAATTTTTAATGGATGTGTCAGAAATATATTATCAAAAAATAAAATTAGATATTCTTCACTATTAAGGGTTTCCGTGACTCAGGAGTCCCACTCAAACAGTAGCTAAAAGTGGCAGCTATGCAATTTTAGCCAACTTTTGTGTGTGTTTGTGTTTTATTCTGGTTTTTGCTGATTGTTGTGAGTTTCTAGGATCATTTCAGATAGGTGGTCATAGGAATTTTGTCAATAAATAAATAACTAGTATGTGGGTGAGGTGGCAGATTTTCTCTGTAATATTTTTTACCCCGTAAGTACATACAGTCTCCACTTATTATAATTCAATAGATTAAAATATTTTATTTCAATGCATTTGGTCACCGCTGAACAACTATTTTGGGTTTAATTTTTGCTCTTTGTGATTTTGTTTACATATTATTTTGTTTTAGTCATGTAAAACATGCTTTGGGAAGAGATATAGTTGGAGCTGCATGCTGCCCCTAGTCCTTTGGGATTGGGGCAAGTTATAAATACTGTAAAATCAATCAACAGACAATCAATCTCTCAGTTACAACGAACAAACTCATCAATCACTGACAACTTGAAATAAATATAACAGTAGTTTGCCCTGCTAGCTTTGTTCTGCTTAAGGCTATATATAGGATACATAATGACAATAACAATAGCAGCATTAACTCTTTCACATTTCAGTCTGCATCACTGGATTTACTTGCAAGAGCAGTCATGTGAATGAAAACATTAATAATGACAGCAACCTCCAATTATCATTTCGCAGAAAGCAAAGTAACAAAACTTGACAATAGTTTGGCAAAGACAGTAGATGCAATCCAATCCTATCTTGCTTTGCTCTGGCTTCAGTTCAGATCTATCCAACTCACACTAGATTAGTAGATGGAAACAGCATGGCATATCATTTTTGGAAACTAATTTCATATGATGAGCCCAAGCCCTGAAAAACTGAGCCAACTGGCAATGATGTATCATGTGGGCGAGATGAAACCATGTGGGACATTTATCTTACAAAAAAAAGTACAGCTATACAGTTGAAGTTGCTACTCTCTAGAAAAGAAGGCATCCAAAAAGAAGATAACTAAATTAAAAATATCATCTGTTAGAATCTAATTTCCCAGCCAATTTTCTTTCCCCTTACCTTCCTTATAGAAGAATATATGAAGATCATAATAGAAGTAAAAAGAAAAATATAACAGAGATAAGTATTTCTGTTGCTAGATTTCAAATTTAAAACAATCTCCTGTAATAGAAAAATGGGCCTGTTTTAAATTCAGTAGTATGGAGTCTATCCCACCAGTGTCACCTAAAAGAAAAAGCAAAAATAAATTAAAGCCCAATTGATTGGCCAAGCTTAATTTCTATTAGTCAGCACTGTAATAGAACATGACTGTGATAGTGAAGCGATGACAGGAGATTGGCAAAGCTATCAGAGGAAAGTGATGAAGCTATGAAGGTTGTAGTAGAAATGAATATGTATAGATCAGAGCTGAACCTTGAACTGCTGTACGTTCTCTGAGCTTGGCTGTTTTCTTACAGATTTTTCATTTCACTATGTAACATCATCAGTGCTCAGCAAATAATCAAATTCAAAGTGTTCCTTGAACTCTACAGTTATACAGATTAATCCATATATTTTTTCAAATACAAATCTAAATTGAACTCTATAAGCTTGGATTTTTGAAACAATTTATGTTACATTAAAGGCACACCAAAAATACTGTAATTCTGCATTTTTATTCTGAATGCTCACTATTTTAGCCAAAACAACAAAGCTTTCAATTATTTTCACTTTCACTCAGAGAAATTTCCATTGATAAGTTTGTGCACTTACCTTAGTCATTGACCTTGCTTTACAATTATGTCTTTGACATTCTCTCTGGCTTCTTATATGCTCATTACCCCTCAAAGAAAGACACTGTGAGACAAATCAATCTATAAAGCTGTGAGGTGGAAGCAGATAAAAAACCACCAAAAGATTCGTTGATCCAAGGAAAACAAGGTTTTATTCACATGTCTGCAGAGATGGGTTCCCTCAGGTATTGAAGGAACCCAGAGCAAAATTCAGGTAGCATTTTTATACCCTAACTGTTCACCCCCTCGTACGAGGGCTTGGCTCACATTCTTTCTGTTTTCAAATTGACACATATATTTCGAAGGTTCATACTAGCTTCCTATCTAGCAGAAGCAGTTACACGGTTTCTGACATCGCAGCACTTTATTACAATTCACCATTGTTCTAGCCTTATCATTTTACTGACCTCAGAAGGATAGAAGGTTGAGTCAATCTCAAGGTCTGTCAGGACTGAACTCCAGGATGTGGGCAGAGTTAGCCTGTAATACTGCATACTAACTAGTGTGCCACCAGGATTGTTATATTTGAATCAGAGAACAAGATACAAAATAGAAAACTATTTTAACAGTTGGTCAGTTCACTCAAGACATTCTGTAGCTTTTTTAAAAACTAAGTTACTTTGAAGATGAGTCTGCAGTCCTAAGTCTTAAGAAATTTTAATTTATCTCCCGCTAAAGGAAAACCAAGCTTTCACTTCACTAAGCACACTTCACATGTTTCCAAAATAGAAATTAAACAGAAATTATAAAGATCATTTTTCAATATTCTGCCAGTAAAAATGACTTTTTAGGCCAAATGAATGATTGTAATCGAAATTGTTTCAGCTGTTCACAGGATGGAAATCCACATGATTTAAAAGAAGGTTCTGTCAACTGTAGAAAACAAGTGACAAAAGCAAAGAAAGAACAAGTTGAAAGAAGCAAACACATCTATGACCTGCTAAACATCTTCTCTTAGAATACAAAATTTTCGCATTCAGTTTATGTGGCAATTGTCAGCTTTTACCAATTTTCTGGAATTGAAATTTATTTAAGTGAAACTTGTTCAGACAAAAATGCAATCTTAGCTAGTTGTCTTAAACTTGTACAAAGTCTTTCTTAATATTATAGTATCTTTGAATAAGTAATGTATTCGGCTGCTCATTTTTCCTGATCTGGAAAAGCTTTGTGAGCAGAACCGAAGTCATGTTGGGTGACCCATTGAATTAAATAAGGAAGTGTGTCTCAAACTCAGTAGATCTGCTAAATAAGAAAGTGTTCCAGTTTGTGCACAAGAGAAAAAAACAAGATAAGGCTAGAACAATGGTGAATTGTAATAAAGTGCTGCGATGTCAGAAACCGTGTAACTGCTTCTGCTAGATAGGAAGCTAGTATGAACCTTCGAAATATATGTGTCAATTTGAAAACAGAAAGAATGTGAGCCAAGCCCTCGTACGAGGGGTGAACAGTTAGGGTATAAAAATGCTACCTGAATTTTGCTCTGGGTTCCTTCAATACCTGAGGGAACCCATCTCTGCAGACATGTGAATAAAACCTTGTTTTCCTTGGATCAACGAATCTTTTGGTGGTTTTTTATCTGCTTCCACCTCACAGCTTTATAGATTGATTTGTCTCACAGTGTCTTTCTTTGAGGGGTAATGAGCATATAAGAAGCCAGAGAGAATGTCAAAGACATAATTGTAAAGCAAGGTCAATGACTAAGGTAAGTGCACAAACTTATCAATGGAAAGTGTCAAATATCATATTATATGGCAATGTTATGAACTGTTGTGTTACAGAATAACAAACAAAAGGAAGATTGCTGCTTAAAATTTGGATGCTAAGATGGGAGAAAGCAGTATAACCAATTTCACAAAGAAAACAGATGCCAGGATGAAGAGTATCTTGAGTCAAAATTGTCCCTATTTACCAAATTGTCCATTTAGAAGGCTTTTGAATGGTCTCTCAATACTTTATAACTACAACTATTTCTTTGGGATCTTTCCCTTGTTTTAACATGTTTGCAATTGATGGGAAGACATCTAATTCAAGCCATTTTTGGAGACAAGTGATAGGATAGATTCATAAGAGTTATAAGAACAGTATGGGGCCAGCTTATCTGAAGGATCACCTCTTCCCAAGTATATATACCTATCCCATCAGAACTGGCAGGAGCATCATGCTGTGAGTCCTGAATAAAAAGAAGCTCCATCTGACACGATCCAGGAAATGAGCTCTCTCTGTTGTGGCATCAACCTTCTGGAACATCATTATGTTCATTATGAGGTTAATCCCAACATGTGATATCTTCCAAAAAACTGTCAAAACGTTGTTTTGCACGCCTGGTGATCTTTTGGTAATAAACAACTGGAACGCTGGCTATACCATATATAGTTTCTATCCTCGTGACCTTGCTTTATCTATATTGTTTTGTTTAAATTGCTGGGTTTGGTTGTGTACTATCCAGAGTCATGTGAGTTGGGCAGCCACAGATATTGGAGGGGGGGGGGACATTTCACCAGCAATATAGCAATAGACTTATATCCAATTCCATTGTGCTGTAATTGTAGTGGTTTATGTTGCATATTGTCCCCAACAATCTGGACATGGCTTGTATGTAAATATTATAAATATTTATATAAATATTATTTTTTTTATTATTTTTCTCGTTGAAAATGGGTTTTAGTCCGTTTCGTCCGTCCGTCTAACTCAACGAGTGTTTTAGTGAGATTCACTTAGAGATCTGTGATTCTGCCATCGGCTACTTGAGTCTGTGCTGCTTCAGTCCTAAGGAAGGTAAGATCTAAAGATTAGCTAGAAAGCAAGAAATCCAACAATTTGTTGCTTTCTAGCTAAACTAAATCTCCTGGCACAGCAGAACAGCTGATGGTTGGAAAAAGGAAAAATAGCAACTTAGCAGGCAAGTTTCCCAGGTAAGGAGTGAGTGGACGGAGAGGGTTCTCGAAGGCCATGTGGGCGGCGCAGCCTTGTGTTCCTGCGCAGCCTGGATTAATTGCTTTGGGGGATGCTCTGGGAGTGACATTTCTCTGTGGACCACCAACATTTTCTCACAGACCACCAGTGGGCCATGGACCACCAGTTGGTGACCACTGCTCTAAAATAAGCAGAAGAGGAGGAGGAGGAGGCAGAGGAAGAGGCTTGGCTTATTTCTGATCCAGATTTAATTGATTCAGTGACTAATATACCCTTTCTTTTTGTCTTCATTGCTGAAGACATAGAAAGGTTCCTGCAGTAAATCACCTTTTTCAAACTATAAGAAGATAAAACAACCTAAGATAGTATTTGCCCAATTTTTTAAAAGAATGTAAATATATAATTGCTTATTTTTTTAGATAAATGTGTAATTTTTGTTTAACTTTGGCATTAGTTTGCAAAATCTAATAAGCAGGCAATGCAATTCAAATCTTAAAAAAAGAAAAGGAAATACATAAATATATAGACAACATATATAAATTTTGTGGAATGTAACAAATCCAAATGTATAGATCTAACATCTATATTTACATGGAATCTAATCAATTTTTGAATCATTGTGGACTACCTGATGAAAGTGCCAACCCAGTATACATTATACAGTATACATTATGTAGCATACAGTAAAAATGATATACTTGTAGCTTGTATCATTCAGAATGGAACTGAAAATAGAACTCTCCATATAATGATAACTTTTTATAAATCTTTGGTGAGACCACATTTTGACCATTATGAGTTATTTGATCATTTAAAAATGATCTCACATATCTGGAAAAAAGTTATAAAAGACAATTGGAAGATCTTCCCACTTGTCCCCGAAAGAAAGCTTCGTGTAATTGGAGCTCTTTGCATTAAAACAAAGAACAATTTGATAGATATATGTTATACTGTTAAGTGGTTAAAAGAAACTATTTTCCTTTGTTCACAGTGTTCAAACTCATCTTCTGAAAATAACTAGAGGGTGATTTGTGACCTACAGAAAGAATACTTTCTCACACAAGGAAAATGAATGCTTTCTCACATAATGAAAAGTGAATACTTTTTCACACAATGAAAAGTTAAAACAGGGGAGTTCACTGCTAGCAATTGTGGTAGAAACAGACAAGGATGATATTAAAAGATGACAGGACATATTTAGTAAATCGAGTGGCTACTAACACCTTTTGAATCTTTTATGTACTATTTTTTGAGATAAGAACCATCATTCTCTGTACTACTGCTGATATTTGCAAGTTTCCCACAACTGTGAGTCTAGTCTTATTTCGGCTATGAAGGCTAACTGGGTAAAGCCCTGGTCCCAGTGCACTTATGGATGCAAAGAGGATGTAAAACATTAAAAAAAGCTTGCCATCCGTTGGAAAACACTATGCATCCA
>BHFT01022459.1:0-11050 GCA_004320025.1 Laticauda laticaudata
GATACATTTTCCACGCAAAAGTTTTGAGCAGCCCAAAACTTTTTGAGCGGATGAAACGTCAATAAACGGATGCTGGATGGACAGAGAGGAAGCAAAATGGAGGCAGTGAGTATATCGCGTTTTCGAACGGATGGCCAGGTTTTTTGTCCATTTTACATCCTCTTTGCATCCATTGGTGCAGTGTGACACGGGCTTAAAGAACTATGTGCTAAAAGGAGAAGCAGTCTGCAGCTGCATAATAGTCCAAAAAGAAACTTAAAAACAATGTGTCCCAATGTATCAGGCTGTTATTATGTATTAAGTGTATACTGTATACTGCCCTTCTCAGAGTTGGAGGCATATTCATTAACTAAATAACTGGAAAGAAATCATATCAAATGTATTTTTTTAATTTAAATTAAGGCTACAGGTAAATGTACCCCTCAAAAAACCCATTTTAGTTTTTGTCTGGGAAACAGAATTTGGCATCTTCACTAGAGAAAATTTTTTGCATGTGGGTTTCCCGCAGGACTTCCCACAGTTATGGCTTCTTTTCAGAATGCTTCATCTGAAGCTTCTTCCATACAGTATACATACAAGTTTATGGTGAGGAATCAGTGACATACACTGTAATGACTGCAACAGCCACTATGTAGGACAAACAGGCAGAGCACATCCATAAACACCAACTCCCAGTCAGAACACATGATGAAAACTCTTTAATCTTCCAACATGTGGATAGACTTAACCATAATTTGAACTATGAAACTCTGATCACCCTGGACCAAGCCAAGTCCAAAAACACTAGGCTCGGGAATCTCTAGAAGACTGTCACTCTAACAAATAAACCATCAGTAGACACATACAATAGATATAAACAATATCTACACTCTTTGCAGAAGAGTCAATCAACAAGCCAAGAAGAAAACAAAAGAACCAAAATACTTCCTCACCAGCAATCACCACCTAGATGACCACAGATTAACTCCAGATCAACAATCAAGAAGTAACTTCCCTAAACAAGGAACTGCCAAGGAAGCTAACATTAAGCAGCCCAACCAAAGAACTTCCTAAAGCCCCTGTCCCACTGCACCAACGGATGCAAAGAGGATGTAAAACATTAAAAAAACATTGGAAAACACTATGCATTCGTTGTGTACTCATTGCATATGTGTTTCATACACTCTATCCTTTGAGCATCCATCCACTGAGATTTCATCCACTCAAGAAGTTTTGAGCTGCACAAAACTTTGTGAACGGATGAACTTTCCGCCGTGTACGATGTAAATCCGCGACATACGAGCAACAAATGTTCTATGTCCATTTATCATCCGTTAAACGTCCGCTGTATCCTCTCTGCATCCTCTGGACATCCCCTCAACTCGCATCCGCTGCAGCTGAAAACGGAAAGAGGGAGGAAACAAAAGGTACATGGAACGTCTACACAGTGTTAGTAGCACGGAAGTAGAAAAGATGAGCAGTGAATGGTTTGCATCCTATATACATCCTCCAGGCTTCCTATGAACATCCGTTTAAGATCCCCACTACATACTACCCATGTCCATTCTTTTCCTTTCTTTTCCGTTCTGTTTATGCAAATTTTTGCCACTTTTTGGAGCGGATGACAACGGATGGAGCACCCCCGAAATTTTGCTCGTCCACTGTGTCCTTTTTGCATACGTTTTGCATCTGTCGGCCAGTGGGACCTCGCCTTAAGATCAACCCCACCAAACGTAAAAGTGCAAGCCACTAAAATATAAAATGGAGAACAAAAGCAACTATTACTAGCACTGATGATGTCACCTAATTTTGGCTAACGAAATGTCTGCATCAAGGATCCCTCATCTCACTGAGCTATAAATACTCTCCCATATGTATTCAGTATGTCATGTAGTTCTATAAGATCTGTGTATGATTCATCTCACTTCTTCTTGAATGCTTGGCCAGTGAATCATTTTCCTCTCAAGAACCTCCTTGACAGTTACTACCTTTGGACACAGCTAATAAATTTAAATGTATGGATCTTTCCACAGCACTAGCAACTTGTAAAGGTTTGTGGGAATCACTTTGAGGGAAAAGGGAACATGCTACTGAGGAAAATATTAATTAAAAGGTGGAGAAGTATGCAGCTGCATAACTGGCAGGGAAGGAATCTTAAAAACAATGTCCATTGATATATCAGATTCTTATTTATAAGTTATTTGTTCAGTGCATATGCCCTCCATCTCAAAGTTAGAAGCAACTTTAAGCAATAGCAGATCTGTACTTTCAGACTTGCACAATTCTATTCATAAAGCCTTACAATAGAGTATGAACAGTAGTAGGACAAATAGCCTTACAATAGAGTTAGCCTGTCTGGCCATGATTCCTGTCTGTCTTACCTCAGAGATCTGACAGCATATTGAGGAGCTTTCTTTTGAGTAAATAATTTCAAGATGGTGTGAGATTCCCAAACCCAAGGTAGTAGTAATTCCTTAGTGAATTGCAGCACATCCCAGTGTGGCAGATCTCTACCAACAATTCCTGAAGTGATTGTCCTAACTTTATTCGTGGATATTTCTATGGAAAGTAAGAGTGTACCTTCTTGGAAAGCTCTTTCCACACTCCATGCATTCATATGGTTTATCCCCAGTATGGCTTCTTTTATGGAAAGCCAGATCACCATGATTCTTAAAGCATTTTCCACATTCCATACATTTATATGGCTTTTTTCCTGTGTGGATCCTTTTATGGGAAGTAAGATCACAATTCTTCTTAAAGCCCTTTCCACATTCCATGCATTTATTTGGCTTCTCTCCTCTGTGGATCCTTTTATGGGAGATGAGACCACAATACCACATAAAATTCTTTCCACATTCAAGACATGGATATCTCTTCTGTGTGGGTTCTTTTATGGGAATTAAGACGACTGCTACGAGTAAAGGTCTTTCCACACTCCATGCATTTATAAGGTCTTTCTCCTGTGTGGACTCTCTTGTGGGTATTAAGATAACTGCTATGAGTAAAAGTCTTTCCACACTCCATGCATTGATAAATCTTCTCTCCTGTGTGGACATTCTTATGGGAACTAAGAGAACTGCTATGAAAAAAGGCCTTTCCACATTCCATGCACTTATAAGGTCTTTCTCCTGTGTGGATCCTCTTGTGGGTAATAAGACGATTGTTACGAGTAAAGGCCTTCCCACACTCCATGCATTGATAAAGCTTCTCTCCTGTGTGGATACTCTTGTGAGAATTAAGACTACTTCTTTGACTAAAGCTCTTTCCACACTCCATGCATTGATAAGGCTTCTCTCCAGTGTGAACCACCCGATGGGAATTAAGGTTACTGCTACTATTAAAGGCCTTTCCACACTCCATGCACTTATATGGCTTCTCTCCTGTATGGACCCTCTTGTGGATATTAAGATAACCATGATTAGTAAACGCCATTCCACACTCCATGCATTTATAAGGTCTTTCTCCTGTGTGTATCCTCTTGTGCACATTAAGACGACTGTTACAATTAAACGCCTTTCCACAATCCATGCACTTATAAGGTCGTTCTATGTGATTCCTTTGATGGAGTGTAAAAGAGTCATAATAACAGAAGGTCTTTTCAAATTCCATGCAGGTATAACGTTTGTCTTCTGAATGTGTCTCTTTATGGGGAATTAAATGCTCGTGTCTATTAAAGCTCTTTTCATAATCCATGCAGTGATATAGTATTTCTCTCGTATTGATGATTGTATGGCTAAGAAGACAATTGGCGGAAGGAAAGATTTTTTTAATTTCACTTTGTGATCGGTTTCTTTCATCAATCTTTGTTTGCATCTCATTTGCAAAAATTTTGTTTTGCTCGTTTGGATTGACCGGTTGACACTGTTCCTTACAATTCTTATTCCCATGTTCATTATAGCCTTGAAAGAGAAGAATGTAAAATACAGCAAACTAGGAGAATGATCAAATCTTTTTTTCTGAAATTTAGCAAAAGAATCATCAATATATTCTGGCTGTTTTGTTGCAACCATGAACATTCCAAACCATGGTTTCTCCAATGACAGATTTCCAAGTGGGCTCCCACCAATTCTCATCTATCAGAATTGGATGGCACCCCAACAAAACAAAGACAAATGCCTGATCTCATCTTTGAGTGGGTTGAGCCGCTTGGCGACTCCTATCTCACACCTATCTTTGGGTGTGAGCCACTTGGCGACCCGGGACAATTCCATGGGGCAACAAACTCCCAAAGGGCTTTGGACACTGTATCGTGCGGGAACAGCAACATACCCACCAGCTCCCAACTTTAATGAAAAGTATCCATCTATCTGCAGAGCATAATATTTGAAAGTCAATAAAATTTCTGGATGGCAATAGCTTCCCACCCTCAGCTTAGAATAATGCCAAACTCAGGACAAAAGTGGACACATCTCAGTCAGTTTGATACAATGGTTAAGGCACCAAGCTAGAAACTGGGAATCTCTTCAGTTCTAGTTCTGTCTTAAGCATGAATTCTGGTTGGGTGACTTTGAGTCAGTCTCTTTTCAGCCCAAATCATGCCACAGTGAGGTTGTTAGGGAGGAAATAAAAAGAGGAAGGAGTACCAGGTGTGTCCACTGGATAGAAATAAAAGTGATTTTTTTAAATCAGAAATAACATCTAACTTTCTGGATGGCAATACCTCCCCACTCCCGGAACACAAGTGGGCACATTTCAGTCAGTTTGGTCCAATGGTTAAGGCACCAGACTAGAAACTGGTGGACTGTGAGTCTAGGTAGTCTTCAACGTACAACAGTTCGTTCAGTAATTGTTCAAAGTTGCAGCAGCACTGAAAAAAGTGACTTAAGACCATTTTCCACACTTATGACCATTGGGGCATCCCTGTGGTCATGTGATTTACATTCAGATGCTTGACAATTGGTTCATATATATGACGGTTGCAGTGTCCTGGGGTCGTATGATTTTTTATGACATTCTGACAAGCAAAGTCAAGGGAGAAGCCAGATTCACTTAACAACTGTGTTGCTAACTTAACTGCAGTGATTCACTTAATAATGGTGGCAAGAAAGGTCGCAAAATGGGACAAAACTCGCTTAACAAATGTCTCACTTAGCAACATTCATTTTGGGCTCAATTGTGCTCATAACTCGAAGACTATCTGTTCTCGTTTTGCCTTAAGCATGAATACTACTGGCTGGGCCAGTAGAATACTACTTTGGGCCAGTCTCTCTCAGCCCAACCCATATCATAGTGCTGTTGTTGGGGGGAAATGGGAAGAAGGCGTACTGGTTGTGTCCACTGCCTTGAATTATTTGCAAAAAATAATAAAGGCAGGATATAAATAAAATAGTGATCTTTCTTATCAGAAGTATCTAAGCCCTCCACCCACCCATGCCTTCTCTACATTTCTGAGCACAGAGGTTCTTACCGAGAGAGGCCAGATTTCTGGAATTCTCCAGCATGACTTCCCCATGGAGAGCTTTTTGGGCAGGATCCAGTTGAGACCACTCCTCCTCAGAGAAATCCACAGCCACTTCCTCAAAGGACACACAACCCTGAACAAGGAAACAAGTTTCCCTATTAACAGATAATCCCAAGAATAATGTGAGAGTTTTCTTTCACCAATTCCAAGCAGAGAAATCCTATGAACAAAATGGGCATTCAGAAGGAGATCACACCATGGCTGATGGCACAACTGAAGCATATTTCCTCACACTGGGAGGATTGTGATGCCTCTCAGTGAAACCAATTAAAATAATTCTCTTGGTCAATAATAGTGGGTATTAAACCCATTACCTATATTGACACCAATTCTTGGGTGCAGAGTGGGCAGAAGAAATACAGGGGATCTCCATCTATCTTTGAAGTGTTGATAGAGCTTGTAATGGTTGTGAGAATGACCCTGGGAGACAGGAGGAAGATCTCAGGTCAAGACAATATCTGGTCAATGAAATCTGAGCCTGGACCAGGAGGGTGGAGAAAGCTTATCAGAAGAGACTGGTAGGTTATGCCGAGTGTGAATTTTCAATGATCTGGTCTAAAATTTGTCTTGTTTGGAAACAGCAATATTATACGTACAATGATAAATATACAGAATAAAATGAAACCATTCCAAGTTTCATAGACCTCTCCAATATTTCTCCTCTTACCTGAGGCAGAGGTTCAGTCACTCTTTCAGCTCTATCACAAAGAGAAGGTCGTTCTAAAAATACTAAGGACAGCTTTCTATTCTCTGTGAGACAGAAAATGGTAGAAGCAGACTGTTAAAAGAGAGGGGAGGATTCCATTCAAACTGAATAAAACAAAACTATCAGTTGGATGGATATCTTCATATCCCATGGAAAGGGCTTCTGTTACCTGGCACGATGTCCTGACATTGACTTTTCTGGAAGCTCTCCCTGAATAGCAGCTCTTGAGATGATTTTGATGAATCTTTCCACTCCTGGGGATACTCGGTGATAGCTTGCAAGGACTTGTGGACAAGATGTGGCACGAGAAAGGAAGAAAGAGTAGAGAAATAGAAATGAATTATCAAGAATAGAACAAGTGATCTTACCAGCTCATAATCCCAGAAGATTCTGCCAGAGAGACATTGACAAATTCAGAAAGATTCTCTTTAGAACTGCCATGATTACATTTTCATACCTGCAACTCTTCTCGCATCTTCTCAGACTCCTGGGTCAGGAGGAAGCCTTCGGCCAGGGACACCGCCTGGGAAGTGGTCTCCGCTCCACACTCCCGCACCCATTTCTCCAACTCTGGGGGAAGGACAGCCAGAAACTGCTCCAGGAGCACCAGGTCCAGCATCTGAGCCTTGGTGTGTCTTTCTGGTTGCAGCCACTGATGGCAAAGGCGGTGAAGCTGACTGCAAATATCTCGGGGACTCTTTCCCTCCTGGAACTGCACTTTGCTGAAGTCACAACATTGGACCTCTGAACTGCTGGCTTCTTCCTCTTGACCCTTCTGCCGAGGAATTGCCCCATTCTTTCCATAGCTCCAAGGCTGAGCAGCTGGAGGGCCTTTTTCAGCTCCTGCATCTGCTGGCCGTTGTCCCTCCATCTTCTCTCTGGTCTCTAATCCAGCACCAAAATGGACCCATGCATCTCCCCAGGTCTGACTAATCACAAGAGGTCTGTCCAAACCTTCTAAGGCCATTCAGGTCTCTTCCCTCACAAAATACTTCAGTCTCCACAGGAACCAGGAAAGATTTACAGCTACAGAACTGAAATGGAAAACACAAGGGTGTTCAAATTAGAATACTGTGCATCCTCCTCCTTCTCCACAATCAATCAATCAATCAATCAACAAAATAAATTCTTGTGAACCCACCAATTTGTGCAAAGCTTTTTGGGGAGAGGGGGATCTTGTTAGATATACTTGTTTATGTTTCGGGAAAATTTGCTAGCAATCCTCTGCCTCAACTTCTATCAAGGATTCAAAATATGGGATAAAACATTTAAAATAAGTTTCGGGATTCTATTTCCTAATCATTTCTGTTGCTTCCTACAGTCCTTTGCACAATCCAAATTATGTCTCCAGTCACACACACACACAAATCATGCCAGAAGCCACAATTAACAAGTTACCATCCAATGCACAGCCATTCTTGAAACAGGTTCTTTGTTTCCTTGCCGGAGGAGCCACCAAAGAGATGGTGGGGAAAGGTGGGAAAGGAGGAAACCGACTCCCAGTCCTGACACGCCCTGCGCTCAACTCCTGACACGCGGAACTGCAGCCTTGCATGCAAAGCTAACCGGAGGAACTTCGGCCGGTCGCTTCTCGCGGCCCGGGAAAGGGGAGGCGAAGGAAACCCCTTCTGGAAAAGGGGCCAAGAAATGCGCAGGGAATTGTCCCGGAATCGAGACATTCGGTGTGTTTTGGAAAGGCAACCTCTCCCTCTCCCCGCATGCAGAGGTTTGCCGGAGGAAACGGAGGGTAAATGGATCCCCTCTTTCTGGCGACCCTGATTTCCTTCCTGGAGAAAACCCGGCAGGTGCGGAGCTGCCTTGCATGTCCCTTTCTTCCACGGGGTGACAGGGTCCTCGAATTCGAGGTCCTGTAATCCACCCACCCCATCCGCCCTTCCCGCGACTTTGAACTTGACGAAGTTCCAGGTTCTTCTCCAGTTTCAGAGAAAAGAACCCCAACTCACTCCGAGTTACGCCTGGATCTCCAGCGGTGAGAGAAATCCTTACAGTCTCTCGGACTCCTGGCTCAACCGAAGACTCACAGCGAGGAGAGTAGAATCGGATGCCGTAGAAAAAGCAGAACTGCCCCAACCCTTTTCCGGAAAGTTTTTTTGAGTTCGCAAAAAAAAAAACCCACCAAAAANCCAGCGTCTGAGAAAAGAGCCCCAACTCACGCCTGGATCTCCACCCGTGGGAGAGTTCCTGACAGCCTCTCGGCCTCCTTGGCTCAACGCCGTAGAAAAAAAACAAGACACGCTCCCAGCCTTTCCCGGAAAAAAATTTGAGTCCGCGAAAGAGCCAGGCGCATGCTCGGTTCCCTCCGTCAGGGAGCTGCCCTTCCAAGCGCTGAGGAGGGAGACCCCTGGTGGACTCGGCCCGCTATGCCAGGGGATCCTGCCAAGGCGCAAGACGACCAGAGCAGGTTCCACCGGGCGCGGGGATGATGGGCGTGGGATTGGAAGGAAAGCGTCTCTCTGCAACTCTTGCCTTTCCAAAGAGGTGGCCGTCCTTCTAGATCTTCCTTTTCTTCATGTCTGGGAACTGGGTGTGATTTGCAAACGTTCTGGATATCTTTGTTGAAGCTTCATTTTCCTGAAGATCGCTCTCAGAAATTAGCAAAAGCCTTAGTTGTTCCGGATGCACCTCAGGAATAGAATAGGATAGGATATTAAAGGATAGGAATAGAATAGGAATAGAATAACAGAGTTGGAAGGGATCTTTGAGGTCTTCTAGTCCAACCCCCTGCCTTGGCAGGAAACCTAAACCACTTCAGACAAATGTTTACCCAACATCTTTTCTAAAACTCCCAGTGTTGGAGCATTCACAACTTCTGAAGGCAAGTTGTTCCAGAGATCTCCTCCTCCCACCTCCTCCAGTGCTTAAAGTGATTCTGACAGACTATGGGTGGAAAAACCTCCCTCCTCCCGCCTCCCTCATGGTCAGAATTCTGGGAGTTGAAACTCAGGCAGGCTTTAATCTTTCACTCTGCTCACTTGGGTTGACCAGCCTTCCTTGACTGGTGGCTTGAAATCAGCCTCTCTTCATTCCCTCTCCAATCAAATAGAAAATAGAAGGCTTGTCTCAATGATGCAGACTTTTCCTGCCTTTTCTTTGAGCAAGGAGTGGCTCCGATGCAGAGAAAAATATGTTTTCTGACTGGTTTTGAACCTTTTGTGTGTGAGGCAAATGGGATAACCATTACACCAGAGAAACAACAGGAATGGGAAGCTCTTGGTCAGCATGGCTTTATCGCTCGCCGACCATCTCAGCCTAGCAACTGCAGCCTCACAAGAGTTAATGAGATATTCCTCATACTTTGTGCCCTTCCAGAGCTCGGCTGGTAGACTGAAGGACAAGGGAGGCAACTTCACTGACACTCATGTTGATTCAATGAAGTGATTGATCGGATTGCATTGTGTGGGTTTTTCAAACTGAGGGCTTCAATTTCCACCACTGTCAATTCTTTTCCTACCGTTAGTTTATCCTCTGGAATGTAAGTTGGAGAGAGAGAAACACACATCAGCTTTCTGGAGGATTTTGTGGGCCTTAGAACAGCTCTGGAATGGATGCCTTTCTTAGGAAGGCTTCATCTAATTCGGAGCAGCCCACATTGGGGAGCTATCCAGGGTGCTTGAATTCCTGTCTTCGTGCCACATGCAAGTTTTGATTGAAGTGCTGTTTACAATGCAATCCATTGCTATTTTTCCGCTGCTAGAACTGCAGTATTATTTGATGATACTAGTACTCTCCCCCTATAATATTATTTCTAGTTGCTCCGTGTAAAGGAGTGGTTTAATTGGTTTTTAAAGATTAGTTCTGAGTGAATTAATTCCACTGCCACTAAGCTGAATGTTTATGATGGCTGCATGCCACAGTGTCAGTCATTTTCTGGAGGCTCACACTATTGACTTATTTATTTTATAACAATTATTGGCCTTGCGCCAAACGTACCACAGGCAACTCTTGGGAAACTTACAATCATAAAAGTAAAGGTGGGTCAGGATGTGCAAGGGTGGATCAATCAACCACCTCCACTGTGTTGTTCCCCCATTGGGGCTCCAAATTCAATTAAGCAGAGCCCAAATCTTTAGGCCCTTGTGAGAGGTCAGGAGGATGGGCTGATTGTCACATGGATGGGTGGGAGTTCCAGAGGTGCAGGAACATCAAAGAAGGGTATCCTGGACCCCACCAGCCCAGAATTATGGGGCTGAAAGGTTATGCATCATGCCTCTCTTGCCCAACTTGTGTGGGCACAGGTTTTGACTTCCCCTCAAGACCACAATGTAATCAGTCATCAAAGAAGATCTGGATCCATTCATACTGGAGACACATTCCACAGATGGAAATTGTAGGGATTTTAATCAGCTGTCAAGTAAGATTTTAACTGTTGGAATGTTTCAAAAAATATCTCTAGAAATTGTTTGTCCCTGTAGCCGGTTGTTTGTTCCCTCATTGACAGACAAAGGAGAGAGAAGGACATCGGCAAACCGTGAATTGTATGGCATATTCTAAATAGACCTTTTCAACAAACATTGCAAGTTTGGGTGAGAAAATGGCCTTAGAGGCAAACTTTGAAAACTGGCCAATCCATCCCTCTGAACCCAGCAACTTCCAAATAGTTCAGCTTTTCGGAGGATGTTAGAAATTTCATGTAAATGATGGATGTGGCTTTTTTTCAAAGGAGGAACACCAGAGACTGATCTCTTCTTAGGCGACCATGCTTATCCAACTCTCCTATGTGATATCTCAGGTTGGCCCCATTCCACGATGGTGGCCACTATTTTAGATCATTTATATATCCTAGCAGATGTTAATCTTTATCGGGTTAAAAAGCACATTGTATTTTTGCCTTCAAAATTTTGCACTGGGCGACAATTCGGGTTCAAAATCTCTCAAAAGCTAAG
>BHFT01022461.1:0-20505 GCA_004320025.1 Laticauda laticaudata
AATTTCATACCAAATATCCTGATAAACCTGGACCACAAGTAGAGACATAATTAGTGATATAATGTATATTGTTTTAGACTGATTCCTGGCAGAGGGGGACGTATGTCGTGACTATGCCACACGTATGAATCAAAGCCACAGCAACCTGCACAATGGCATTCCTCTTCATCAAAATAAACTCTGTATCATAATATGTGCAAACTATGTCAAAGGCTGTGAGGTGAAGCTCTACGTATTAACCACAATTCATGTGATTGAGTTCATATGAATAATTATCATTAAAAACAGTAATCATGGGTAGTAAGGGTAATCAGGGGTAATGAAGGGTAATGAGGGAAAATTATTATAAATATTGAATCCCAGGAAACTCAGGTTAGATCCAACTTTATTTTGTTTGCTTAGCTATTGTCTCGGACTCCTTGCGGAGGAAGGAATAAACAATAAGCTTTTGTGTTGCGACATGCTGAAGCAAAGAGTGTCTTATTTTCTCCCTGCATTTGTGCCAAACAGTAGCTGATATCTTGTTTTTTAATATATTTTTTTTCATAGCATTGTTAAACCTGTAAATAAGTAAAAGTGAACTGAGGGATGCACAGTATTCTGATTGCTCACCCATGGTCAAGTTCACTAATAGGAATAGCCTTACACAAATTATAATTTTGTAAGACTTTCTGGCAACCTACATAATAAAACACTTATGAAGGAGAGCAAGGTTAAAACACAGTTTTAATTCTCCATTTATGTAATCTTACCTTTACATAATTCTGAATCCTGAAAAAGTCACAAATAGGTGGATCCACAAAACTCATCTTAAGTAACTCTTAAAGAGGTCAATTTCATGGAAGAATAATCCACCTAAATAGAATTGATGTGCTAGAGTTGTATTTGAGAGTACAACAAATTTTCCCATCGAAGAGTAATATCAATTGTGTTTAGTCACTCACTCACTCAGAGAGAGAGGGAGAGAGAGAGAGAGAGAGGGAGAGAGAGAATAGAACTGATTGCAAATGCTTTGATCAAGCTGAAAGAGAGCATACACGTTAAATCTAATAAACATTGGGAATTTTAAAGGAACATAGAAATATAGAATATTGCTAGATGAAATTTCAGTGACAGTGCTTTGTACTGAAATAAACAGAGCTTACTTTCAGCCTCAAATAATACATTCTTCCTAGAATAATCTTTCATTTCTCATAACTCCAGACCGAATTAGCCAAATTTTAATCATGTCTGGAATTATAGCTAGGCAGAGTATCGAAGCTTTGTTCAAAATTCCTTAATATCCCCCACCCCCATCTTAGCTTTCTAGACAGCAATGAGCCTCTTTGAACTAGCTGTCAGATCCCACCTAAGTAATGCAAGGAAGAGTGTTCCTTTGGGGCAGACATGCTAACAGGATCCTGCAAGCTGGCTCCCAAAGTAACAGGCTATGCTTGCTAATGAGAGACAGTTCTATAGCATAGCTCCTTGGGGTTTCTGTTACATCTCATAACTGCATTCCTTCTTGGAGAGTTTGGGTGAAGGAGTATGGCCACATATCTATTTCATTTTGACTAGACAATGGCAACAATCCCACTCACAAAAACCAACCCATGTATTCCATAATTGAACCATGTGCAGGAACAAATTATTTTTTAACTAACAATAGCTAGTAAAATTTCAATACAAATTAGTAGCAATGGTGATTGATGTAAATCATAATAGTTAAGAGTTCTGCTTGATGAGCTACTTGTGCAAACCTATAGTTTACAAGCTATTTAATTCAAAATAAATACCAAGTTAGTTTTAGACCAAATTTGGAGTTTTTATTTCTACTTTCTCTCATAATTCTCATGCAATTGGATATTAAAATAGCCTATACTCATTCTTTGAAAACCAAGACAGCAACAATGCATTTCCATCTATTTAATGGCCCAAATAGAATCTGATCTGAAAAGGAGCCTTTGAATAACGATATATAAGTAGTGTGCCAATGAAAATCAACCCATTTCTGAGCTCCTAGCCAATGTCAGTTTCTCAACCCATTTCTGAGCTCCTAGCCAACGTCAGTTTATCCTTTTGGTTTGCTGTAATTTCCTTCACATATCTACCCTGGAAATGGATACCTCTCAGTCACCTACTACTGATAGTACCATGAATGTCCACTTATTCAACTCACATTTGTCTTTTTACTTATAGACAGTTGACAGGCTGAATTTCACTTTTTTTACTCAGCCTTCAAGTCTATGTATAAAAGGAAGGCTTGACTTAAAATAAAAGAAAGAAAACCCTGCAGAAAACCATGGTGAATTCTATACTTTGCAAGGTAATCCAGGGTCAATTCCCATGAACAACACTCTGTTGACAAATGATCTAGGCATACTTTCAAATCAGATGTAAAGCAAATACTCTTAGAAGCTTCCATAAAACTATGTTTAAAATCAATAGTCTGACTAGTTCTGGGATTAATAACTGACCTAAGTTTAGTAGCCAGAAGCTCGTTCAGAAAATTTAAATGGGGGAATCCTATTTCTCTGCAAACTCATTTAGAAGTGAACTACAATATTTAAAACAAGTTCAGACAACATGGTAGCTCGAAAGATTGCAGCATTTTCAAAGAAAACTCAGTCTTTCTCATTTCAAAAATACTGTTTTTGTCAGAGAATTGCTCTTCCGAACAGGTCTAAAAATTCTAAGCACTTAATCACAAATATATCTCAGTTATAAGTATGTAGAAGATTGGGTTGTAAGATTTGAGCTGCCTGTCACCAGGGAAATTATTTAGTAAATCTTCTCCAGTCTAGTTCTTTGTAGATGTGTTGTAACCAGGGGTAGGCTGCTGGGGCTTCACAGGGGTTCGGGAGATCCTCTAGCTAAGATTCTGCACAGTTCAGAGAACCCCCAAATCCCACCGTGCCCCGCCCTTCCCAGGAATTCCCGCGCAGCCTGATTTGCAGGTAAGTGCAAGATGCATATGGAGGCTTGGGGAGGGCAAAAAATGGGCCTCCTGGAAGTTCAGAAGGCTGGAAATGAACCCATTTCTGGCTTCCACAGAGCCTCTGGAGCCCAGGGAGGCTTTTTTTTGCCCTCCCAGAGGCTCAAGGAAAGCCTCCAGGGTCTGGGGAAGGCAAAAACACCCCCACACACAGTGGTGCAGGAGGCACCTATGGAATGAGGATAATAATGCATCTATGCAATCAAGAAACAATGAAAAATAATTTTCCACATCAAAATTTTATGAACATTTTGGAATCTCTTATTTTACAAATTTTATAAGTTTTTACAAATGGGCAGGTTGAACATAACTGTTCAACTATTCCGTATCTTTCTTTCTTTTTGAAGATTTTGAACAGCAAAATATTTGGCAAGCACTTTTCTCTTCTCAGGCCCATCACCTCTCCTTCAAAAAGTGTTACTAACTGAAATTACCCCTCCATGTTAGACTAGAAACAATAAATGGGCATCACAAAAATCAGAAAAGTTTGATACAACTTTTAAATATCCATTCTAAAAGTGGAGTTTATCTTTCAGTGACTGAAAAGTTTTGGATTAATTTTAACAGTAGCCTTCTCCCTTGAAATGGTATACAAATCTTGTTTAAATTTTTTTTTAGAAGATCTGAAATCATAAAGATGAAGAGTAACCATTTATTGAGAAAGTTCAGTTTAAGTGATCTACTCAATTACGTAGCTCTTGGATGTAAGAATGCAAAAAAAATGAAATGACAAAAATGAGATTTATTTATATGGTGGGATTTTTTGACAATGTATGTATTTTTATATTTATATCATTGCCTTCTTAACATATTAGTTGAGTTCCATTGAGAAACCAAAAGAGAATAAGTTATTTTATTTTTTCTTTGGTTTGTTTATAATCCAATACAGATATGCAATACTATCAAAGGGTAAGATTTTTTTTCATAAACTAAGATTTATAATCTAAATCCAACAAAGTAGTAACCGAGCATATGCAGTAAGTCTGTTTCAAATAGAAAAGTGTGAATTGAACAGATTTCAAAGAAAAATTTCCACACAGCCCAGAACTGATGGGTGTTGCATAAGTATAATAAAGAAGAAAAAGGGGAAGTAGTTATCTTATTTAATTTCAGTGCACTTAAACTGCCCCCATAATTTGGAGCCATAGATTTCAGTGATTCCAGGGAAATGAATATAGGCATGGCAGTGTTGCACTTTGGATGAAATAAATTATAAAAATGTTCCCCATGGAAGGAAACAATAACTGTAAAAATACTGTAAAAATGAAAATATACATCTAGAAACTGAGTATTTCTAGATTCTTTAGAATGAGATCAGGGCAATTTATGCCCTGGGATTTTAAAACTGCTGTACTGTGATGGGAGCAAACAAAGTGCTTTAGAACTCTGAACTTGTTTCCCGAAGAAAAAAGGATTCTGTGACTTGGGTATCTGGCCTTTCCTGTTTCTCTCATTTATTGTGTCCAGCAGACTGATCCTTTTGTCATCATGTACTTGTCAGCTGCAGAAAGAACTGTGTTGTTAGTACAGTCATGCACAGAAAAAACAACAGGACTAGATATTACAGAATTTTTTCAGCTTTGCAACAAACAAGGAGAAAAATACAACACCAAGAACATGCAAACACTTGAAAGACTTGAAGAGACAGCTGTGAAAGCCGAACAAGAAACATTCCAACAAATTGAAATTTGCTCTTTGTCACTGTTAAAGATATCTCTTTTAAGGAAACATCAAGGTATGGAATTCTCTCATTCATGCGCTAATGACAAACGCAGTCCTTTGAAGGACAGCAAGAAAATTATCTTGCTGTTTGGACTCCAACATTGATCCAATATACTTTAGGCATTCGGCAGTCATATTGCCTCTGGCACCACCTTCAATTCCCATTTAGCTGTTGCGCTTTTCTTTGTTTTCTTTCATTTGGGGACTAAGTTCAAATGCTGGGAAGCGAGACTTTTCTGGAACCAAGATGTCAGAAAGGAAATGGATAGCTCCTGCCATACCTGAAAAAGTAAGTTCAAAAGAAATGTGGCATCTTCATTCATAACTTTAACCAGGGCATGGTGGCAGATATTTTGGGGGCAAACTGGACTAGTTTTAAGTCAATCTTTTCCCATTAAGATGCACAGCTGTTAAGCAAGCCTACCTAAGACTAACAATTTTAATGAAGAGGTCAAAACTTTGAGAAAGAGTCAAAGACCACAACTGGCATCAAGTATCTTCTCTGGAAACACAGTATCTACCAGTATCTTACTTTTTTATCTCTTAAAAAAAGACATTACAGTGCTGAAATCTAGTGGTATGTTCTTGGAAGAGTCTAATGAGTTTTTAAAAATAATCAATTCACAACTTGCCCATTGCAATCTTATGCTGGTTAAGATACATGAGAATCCATGCAAAGCTCTTCCTAAGTTAATTATTTAGTAAGTAAGTCAATAAATGCCCTAGAGGAAGACTATTTTCTCAACCCTTTTCTGTCGGGATTTAGTCCCAGAGCTGGAACTGAAGGAGCATTATTGTTCTGGTGCATGATGTATGCCAATATCTGGGTGGAGGGAAAGTGCTGCAGGGTCACCCTAGTCTTCTCAACAGAATTCATTACCATTTACAATAATATCCTTCTGGATATCTACTGAGAGATAAATCCTTTCTATAATGGATTTATATTATTCTGAGTGGTAGATAGGGAAGGTTGGCCCAATAGGTATTCTCTTGTATAATGATCAAGGTTTGGTCATTTTCATCCTTTTTTTTTGACACCTACATTCAATCACCAAGAGAGTCTGAGGGAGGAGGTATCATCTACTGATGATAAACAGTTATATATTTTCAGCTTGAGTTAACTCAGAGATGCTATTCAGAGCTTGGCAACGTTTGTAGAGAAGGAACAAAATAGCTGAATTTAATGGAGAATGATTTATTGGAAAGGCTTTCTATCAGCTCTAGTTTTGATTTAATTTAAATTTAATGGGATGACACTCTCTCTGAAAGAGCAAGTCTGCCAGCTGAGGACTTGTAGCTGCTTCAGATGGGCAAGTGGAGGCCATAGCCATAAGGTCGTTGAAGCAGAAGGTTGTGATGTCAGTAATTTATTCTCTTATCATCACACAGCTAGACCACTGCAAGGAGCTGCTTTGGAAGACCTCTTAGAAAATGTAGTTGATCAAAATACAGCAGCATGCTTGTTGATTGCTGGGGGAAAGGCACTACAGTCCTATGGACCTTGGATTGGCTATATTTCATCCTGGGGATGTGTTTTCTGTGGAAAAATACAAGCTGCAGGATAGTCTGCAGTCTAAAAGAAAATATGATAGCATATATTTATCTGGCATTGGGGCAACACCAGCTGCAGGATAGTCTGCAGTCTAAAACAAAATATGACAGCATATATTTATTGGGGCAACACCAGCATAAATGATCTTAGGAGAAAGTACCACTAAGCTCCAATGGACTTATTTTTGAGAAGGGAGAGATTTGTGCTTGTGAATTTTAATTTACTTCTAAATAAATCTGGAAAATATGGAGCCATTGAAAATAACATGATTCACTTAGGCCTTGTTAATTTCAATGAGTTGCTGTATGAAGGAGAAAGGGAATATAGTTGTATACTATCATCCACTTCAGTGATTTTCTACTTATCTGGATCTATGAAGTTGGAATTTTTTTCTCCAAATCCAAATCCATTTTTCAACCTCTCAGAAATTTTGGATTAAAGTTTGGCAATTTTCCAGCCAGCATGCCATGGGAATGCTTGGGAATTCTAGGAGTTACATACCAAAATAATCTGGAATGCAACTCTTCGTTTAAGCATTCTGATATTCCATATTTACATTTCATATGCATTCTGTAATATAAAACCAAATATAAAACCAATGCTTTAAGGTTGTTATTCAGAGCTTGACAGATGTTAAGTATTTTGGTTGAACCCCACTCAGTTTATCAGAAATTTACATACATCCAAACCTAGCTTTATAGTCCTATAATGCAAATTTATGATTACTGAATAGAATTCAAAAAACAAGCTCTTGCCTTCAAACAATGAGTAGGGTCGGTCAGGAATACGGCATCCATGTGCACCGTAGTCTAGACACCATTCACCAAACTGAGAAAATATGACAAATAAATAGGATAATTAGTACATTTCTTGTTAAACAATATACCTAAATAAATATACCAACTCTGCACTTACTACAGATTATATAGTGATGTTAATTTCTATTAGTATTAACTCTAAAGAGAAAATGATCAAAAGTTTATATAATGAGCTCTAGTGAGCAACAAATGAGCCACAGGTCATTAATTCAGAAATTCAACTGCTGAACTGTCAGAAGATAAGGTCCACCCCTAGTCTGGATCATCATTTTGTTATAAATTCAAATTAATATAAATTGTATTATCATTATCAACTACATCTTCATGCAAACTCTTGCTCTTAATTCCAACATACCTCCACTAAAATGACTGAATAAATAAGGTAAAAACCTAATACAGTTATCCTTATTGAAACTTTTTTTTAAAATTGGCTTAATAAATCACTTGTGATTCTTCATAGCCTCTATTACCAATTGCTAACTAGATTCTTGGCATTTTCTTTCATTTAAACAAACAAATCCAACCAAATTAAGTTTGCAAATATAAATTCCTGTGCTTACCTAGCCAAGCACCTTCAAGAGACAGGCAACAGGTGGAAAATAGAATATACTTGGCTGGTGGGGGGGAGATGAGGAAAACTATGGGTGCAATCGAGAAATGAAATAGAAAGGATGGAAACATGGTTGGCTGGCAGCAGCCTAATTGCAGCTCTGAATACAGATTTTCTGTTGGTTTCTACAATAATAATAAATATAGATTCTGGGCATACAACTGCTTTCCTTACTATCCCTGTGGAAGGCAATAATTTTATCAGAGGGCATTCAAATTCATTCTTTGTTTAATAAAAGTGGAAGACTTAAAAGAAAATTTTGATTAGTGTGTTCAATGTAATTTTGATTTACAGTATGAAACCCTTTCTGTTAGAAAACAAAGTGATAGTACTTTATTCTTCCTGTTTGATTTGATTCAAGAAAAAGAAATCTGTCAGGGGCACATCAATAAGAAGAACAGGGTTTAGTGTTTCTCTAAAAGGAAAAAAGTACCTTGCAAGCTCGGTAAAGATACTTTTTATCTTGAGTAAGGTGATAGAGGGACAGGAAAGAATAGCCATTTCCAGCAGTCCCATGACAGATTCCGTATCCTTTCCTCAACAACCCCCTTTGCCAAATGACATCACTACATTCCATAGCATCCTTCAAATATTTATCTTCCTTGAAAACCTGTGGATATCAAGAAGCATAAAATCAGATGCCATTCTTTGCCAAACCTCAGCATAAGCTAAGAAATGGTTTTATAACTACAGATAGTCCTCTAATTACAATTGAGCTTGCAATTATAGTCATTAGCCATGAATTCTTTTAAATGAGTCACCACATGATCATGTCTGATTTTGTGGTTGTCATTAAGTGAACATCATGGTTGTTAAGTGAATTCATTGTTCTCTATGGGGCATTTTTTTGCCAAAAGCTGGAAGTAAACATTGCTTTCTGGTAAAAAAAAAACCCAACTCATTAATTGTGATTATGTGACCACAGGATGCTGCAAATGGAGATACTATAAAAGTGAGGCACTGCTGAATGTGCAAAATGTTGCATACATTCAGGTGTTTCAAACTGCTTGCAAAAGCTCTACTCATGATTTAATTAGGACAATCGCCAGAATCCTGACAGTTTCTAGACAGAAATCCTGACAGAAATCCTAGACAGCTATCTGGGCAAATGAAGGGACTGAGGCTGACAAATTCAAAAACCAACTTCTTTGATGAGGTGAATTTTCAACTAAAGACTTCAAAGTTCAAATGTAATTTATCTGTTGTCTTCTGTCTCATCCCACTGTCTAAATCCAAATGGAAAGCTTCTCAAAACAAGATATATCTTCAATTTATAACATCAAATATAGATTTTGTATGTTCCAAGCTATGGAACCAATAAAGCAAACAGCCATATGCAGCTTTGGGTAAATCTTCATTTAAAACACAGTTTGTCTTAACTATGGGGAAACAAGCATTGTAAGTTAATTCAATTTTAAGATTAACCTGACTAACTCACAGAATAATAAAGACTGTATTACATTTTAGAAAGCAACATTACAAAGTGTTGGAAGAACGGAAAGTATGTGCTAGATAGGTTAATATTAAAAATCTGAAAAATTACTTTTCATTTCAAAGCACATATTTTTCTACTATCATTATGTGGGTCAAACAAGGACGCACCGTATAAGCTTGCATGAGCATATGGATGACTCCAGGTGCCCCATGACACCAATGCACCAGCCTGTCAGTTTCATTGCTTAAGGATGAGGGATAATTCCCAGATCGGAATTTTTTATGCCGCACATAGTCAATGCTTGGTTTCAAAAGTTCCATCAATGTCTCCCTTTCAACATTAGCTGCTGGCTGCAAAAGCAAATAAGATTTTGTTTTTTTTCTTATCCAGTAAAAAAAACATTGTCATAAAATGAAATATTTTGATCACATATTTTGATGAGCCTCATATCCATGCTGAAAATAAATGTCCTAATTTCTCTTTGTTTGGCTATCTTACAGTTAAAATAAATCTAAATAGCACTTTGTTCACTATGCATTGCTTTCTGTATTACAAGAATGTTAACAATAGTAACAATAATATGAATCACCTGGCATTGAAAAGTAGAATAATAACTGCAGGCAAGCGATGGCAAATATTTCATTTCAGCCAGGGCTTCCTTTTGTATTGCTTTACATTCACTTTAAACTCTTGGCCATCATCAAGAAATAAACTAACATAAACAGTAAAAGTGACCTAAGTGCAAGAACTTGTGCAACTCAGGCACAAGTTTAGGGCCAAGCCTGAGCTGTCCTCCAAAACTAACTAATCATCTTGCTCACTATTTATAATGGTTCTCAATAGGGGTAAATGATTTTTTTCACAATACTGAGAAACTGCCAGTCACCAATCGAATAGCTCCCTTTCGAAAAATTAATTCCCCAGTAAAATTAAGCTCTGTGCTCTCCCAATAGAGCAATATTTCAAAGTAGAATTAGAGAATTCCTTTTAGCATAGTCTGAAAAGTAGACAGCTGCAAACCAAAAGTGATCTTTAAAGAATTAGATGACCAAAAAACAAATTCATGAACAGTTGAAACACCATGAAATCCTTGATGATGAAATTGGTTTTGCTTGAGATGTTTCATTCAACTAGGTTTACTTAAGATGGTCTGGAGGGTTCTCCAATTTTGAATTAACACCAGACAAAAAAAAAATCACACAGAAAAATAATATGCTAATCAAGAACAACTAAGAAGAAAACCACATTGCTACCAACATTGGCAGGGAAACTATTGTAAATAAACAGTGAACAAACCTCACATTCACAAGCTCTGATGATGTTACATAGTTAGGTAATGAAATATCTGAATTGCGAGCAAAAAAACAAGCTCAAAGAACACCAACTCAGCTGTTCAATTCTGAGCTACATGTATTCTGTTCTGTTGGAAAATGGAACATCACCTGCATAAGCATGTAGTAAATCCCAGCCACACCATGGGCTGCCCCCACATACTGTTTCCGATGCCACTGGTACAGCAATGGACACCGCTCAGTCTTTCGTTCTTCTCTGGAAAAGTTTTTTCCTGATTCAATGATGGATTCCACAACCTTATGCAGACAGAGAAGGAAAAAGAACAATCTAGAAGTATATTGTTCTTTTGATTTAATTATTATTTTTCCTAAAAAATGCAAACATGTTCTTGCAGTGCTTGTCTTCTCTAAGAAGCTCCTTGGACACAAAGGAATCAAGTCTAATCTCAGATAGCACTTGAGATTTCTTAAAGTATCATGCCATTATTTCTATATAATGCAATATTTTATCACCCACAAAATCACTTTTATCACCAAGCTAGAGGGAATACCAAAATATCTAAATTTGTTGAAATGACGATACATTCAGGCAGCACTCTTGCTATCACTAATTTTCTTCATTTTTGGACTACTTCAAAACACTTGAAAGATTTATCTTGTTATTACTAGTTTTTGTAAGTTTTCAAGAAGGCTAGATGCTGGAAAACAAGGCTTATTCATCTTTGATTAAGAACCCCTCCATAGTAATACAGTAATACATGGGATCTTTTGGTTTATATTCTATAATTTTCTGAAAACTACGCATTCTCCTTTCCTGCTCTTTAAAGCTGATATCAAGTTAGACTATTGCTTTAACTTCACCATTACCATTAACACTAATAGGGAGTATTTCCAGGTTTCAAAAGGCAATGTGGACATTTCCCATGAGCTACATTATGTCCTTTGGTACACATTATGTCCTTTGATACTGTGCACCCCCAAAATACACTGCAACAAAAAAACAGACACCCATTCTACCAGGGATGGGATGCATATATTTTTACTACCGTTTCTGTGGGTGTGGCTAGCAGGCATGGCCATGGGACTGGATGGGCATGTTTTCTTTTTTTGCAGCACCCTCCTGCGCTCTGGTTTTTGTTTTGTTTTTTGCCTCCTGGGCCTCAGGGAAGTCTCCTGGGAGCAAAAACAGGTTCAGACCCAGGAGGCAAAAAAACAGAGCACAGTGTGTGTATGTGTGCAGCACCACCACCCCTCGCATGCCCCTTTTTGCCTCCTGGACCTCAGGAAAGCCTCCTGGGCGAAGCAGTAGAACAGTGAGGGGGATCTTGGCACAGCTGATTGTCGGAACAGCTGATCATCAAAACAGCTGATCGTTGGGAGGGGAAAAAAAGAAAAGAAAAACTGGTTCAGCCAAACCGGTATAATACCACCACTGCATTCTTCCAAAGAAGAAGAATGGCAGAAAGAGGGTAAAGTGAAGCAGCCAAGAGGGAAGTCACACACCCAGGAACTATATCTGTCTTTCTCTTCTACCTTCTTTGGGAATACACAGGCATGGACAGCAATATCACGTGGGCACTGCCTCAGATGAATTGAATTCCAAACATTTAGAGGCAAAATTGATACTTTAAAGTAAAAAAATAACAGTCTGAAGTGGATGGCTATGAGAGATTTGATGTCTTAGGTCAACCCAAAAAAATGAAAAACAACTCCTCTCCTGATTGCTTCTGGACTGTGGGTTTAAAATAAAACATTTAGGAAAAGGCAAAGAAAGATTTGGGTGAATAAGGCATAGTTCAGCACAATAAAACTGCTGTGGTGGGATATATAAAAAAGAAGAGAGGAATTGCAAGAACTAAGCATTATATGAACATTTAGAAATATCCTCCTTTCCAAAGCAGATAATTCAAGTTGATCTCTCTGAAATATCACTGAAAGAAAAAATATACAAAAAGTATACAATTGGATTTAAGAGTCCATTAGTAGGACAATGTCTACAACATTCAAACTGAATTATGCAATTAGGCAAATGATGTAAATTAATACAAATGTCAATGTGTGATTATGCAAATGACATCAGGCTTTAGGAAAAGTGGGGTTTTTATTCTTTGGAAACTGAAATCCCACATACAAAGACAGCTGAATGGTACAGAATCAAAGTTTATTGTATTTCCCTTACCTCTTTGATTACTGATTGTGGCACTGTCTCAGGATCAATTTCAGTATTCAAATAAAGCAAAGCATACAGGTAACCAGATCTTCCATAAAGCAATTCATCTGGAAGGTCAGAATCTGAAGCAAGGACTATTCGCTGGAGCTGCAAAAGTCTGTGCAAATCAGAATTGAAAAAAATATGCGATGAAACTCTCATTTTTACATAAAATCTCAGATGTGATTATGGAATGTTCTTGTAAGTCTTCGTTTGACTTCCATTCACATTACGTAGGATATATCCTAAAATGTCACAGAGATGCAATCCATGTAAAAGTGGGAGGAGCTTCTGGAGTTTTTAGAAGCTCCCTCACAGATGCCCCTGGCAGCCAAATCTTTTGAAAGACAGCTCTACTGATTCCAATCTCATTTATTTCCGATGAAGCATGTTTATAATATCATCTCTATCATTCTTTGCTTCTGTTTCATAAAACTCCCCAATCTTATTATTAGGACATGAAGAAGTTTCGTGTGACAGTGAGATGTTATTTGCAAAAGTATGACAGTGATTAATTCACCACTAAGCATGGATTAACAGGCAACCGATTAACATTCTAAATATAAACATCAATAGAAGAGTGGAATCCCTATGAGCCAATCAACCATCCAATATAGAGATAAGAAAGAATATAAAGAATGCAAACATCAAACATTTGGTGTTTATAACTCTTTAAACATAACTATTGTCAATTTCAAAGTAAAGGAATGACAGGAAGACTTTCCAAAAGCCTCAAGATCAGAATATTACTTTCCAGAATACTTTAAAAAATTAGAATAATTAAATTAAGATATACATACAAAATTAAAATAGGTCATTATTTAGCACAGGAGAAAGGACAACATGAGGACACAGTGCTCTACAATCATCATTTGACAGAGGGATTACTGGGAGTGCTTGCCAGTAATCATCTGCCCGAAACAATCCAAAAGGCAGTCTTATACCAAGGAATACTTAGTTGATCTAGTCTTTTTGTCCTAGTCAATCTCAGTCACTCACTTGGTCACACATTCCTTGGATTCACTATCATTTTTCATCTTGTGGTACACAACTGCTCCCACTGCTAAAGGTCCAGCATCACCACAAAGAAACGTAACTCTTCTTCCATTCAGATTACGTAGGATTCTCTTCACATAATCCAGGGATCTCTGTAGGTGAGTCAGCTCCTTCGTCACACGATATAGCTGAAGATACAAGAGGGCTATGCCTGAAATTGCCATACAAAAAGGAAGAGGGAAGACTGAGTTGGTGGTTTTCTCTACACTTCTGATCACATATCTAATATGTGATCTAATATGTAATATTGGAGGTATCATTCATGTACACATCTAAATCCAATAGTTTAACACGTTAAGAAAGAGGCCTACTATTGAAGTATTATATGGCATAAATACAATTCTTTACAATTTTCTATTCTTTTTTCCCTTATCGTTTTTTCCTCTTCTCTCTATAATTCTCAAGTCTCTTTTTGTAAGAAGTTGGGTTTTGCTAAAAGACTAAAGGCTAGGTCACATCGCCCGACGGATGCAAAACGTATGTAAAAGGACACAGCGGACAGCCAAAAATCCGGGGGAGGTGGCCTTCCATCCGTTCTTATCGCCTCTCAAAAGGGGGAAAAAATTTGCATAAACAGAAAGGAAAAGAACGGATGGGGGGAGGACGTATCGCGGATGTAAAATGGATGCTCAATGGAAGCCTAGCGGATGAAAGCGGATGGAATGGCATGTTCCGCAGGGCTTCCGGGGAAGCATAGCAAAGCGGACGCGTAGCGGAAAAGAGCGGATGCGTACGCGGATGAAGCGGATGCAGAGCGATGCGTAGCGTTAACTGCGCAATGCGGGGAGGATGCATTGCGTCAGCCCCATGGATATAAAAGGAGGCAGCTTGCACGAGGCCAGCATTCAGAGGAAAGACCTGCTGCCAGACACATCTTTCATTCAAAGACGCATGGGGAAGAAAGGAAGCCTGTGCCATCTTCTGCCAGCCCTGGCAAGAGGGGATAGATTCCACCCATCCCACCCCCTGGCCGCCTCTTGCTGCTGCTGCTTCTTCTTCTGCTGCTGGTGCTGATCCTGCCTGCTGGTGTGGTTCTCCTGCTTGGCTCCTGCTGGTGCTTCTCCTGCTGCTTGGTGCTGGTGCTGGTTCTCCCTGCTGCTTCTCCTGCTCGCTGTGGTGGACCAGCCCAAAAGCCCTGATGATGAGGCTTCCTATGTGCCTGCTGTGAAGGCCCTGCCAGAGGGAGGAAAGAGGCAAGGCAAGAAGCGAGAGGAAGCAGTACTCCATCGCAGAGAGGAGCATGAGGAGAGGTGCTGGAGTGGCTGAGGGAGAACGTGTACATGTGGAGGAAGGGCACAGGCTTGTATCGAGACAACCAAGCGGAAGCAGGCGGCTTGGAGACAGAAAGGCACAAAGCCTGGGCTACACTTGCTGATCTCCTCCTCGGGTAGTGGAAGCATATGCACACCTTGGTACGGGAAGCGGCACCTGAAGAAGTCTGGCCAGGCTGCGGTCAAAGCTCACCAACGGGAGAGGCTACATGATGGCAAAGTGCAGCTTCCTGGAGAGTGAGGTCCCCACGAGCGAGGCAGCCTCTGTCTACCCTCACTCTCAGGCAGCCCACAGACAGCCAGTCCTCTTCTGACCAGGAGACAGGCAACCATGTCCGGGCCAGGTAGTCCACAGAAGGGCCCGCGCGACGAGAGAACCCCCTCGGACAGCTGCACACCCTATGCCGTCGAGGACGTGGAGGATTCTTCTCACACCACATGGAGCAAGAAGACAGCAGTGACCACCAGGGACCAACCCACACGCCACACCCAGCTCCACCTCCACAGAAAGCAGGCACAGAGGCAGACCGGAGGGACAGAGCCACAACTGTCCTGCATGGAGATCAGGGACACCAATCAAAGGACCAGCGCAGATCTCCTCTCTCAGCTGGTACACTTTGAGAGATTCCATCCTCAAACCACAAGCCCTTCCTCACCTACGTGACCCAGAACCTCATGGACATGCCCGACCCCAGTACCAGGTGATGAAGGAGAGGAATCACGGCGCTACTGCACCACCCTCCAGGCCCAGCTGAACCTGCTCCCCACACACTTCCAGTTCTGCTCCTCCACCCCAGGCGATGTTACAGCCCTTCAAGGCTTTCAACAGCCCCTTACCTACCAAAGGCTACGGATACCAGGACTTCCAGCAGCACACGCAGCCCTTCCCAGTCCAGGCACAGGTTTACTTGCACATCACAGGTGCCACCTGATGCCACCAATACCACCAATGCCACAGACGCCCAACGCCACAGATGCCACTGATGTCACCGATGCACAGACACCACAGATGCCACCGATGTTTTCCTCGCACGCCACAGACGCCTCACCTCGCCCAGCTGCACACCAGACATCCCCACTACACATCCTTCCTCCACCCCACAGCCAAACTCGGCCTCAAGAACATCTTTCATTGGTCCTGTGCCTGACATCCCAGGTCCTGGATGAAGGGTCTCTCAACCTCACTGGGCTGAGCCAGCTTTCTGAGAGCTTTCTGAACACACCACCTCCTGTTTGTCCTTCGTCGGGCCAGGCACCCCAATGGCGGCCTCAGACCAGCACTCCAGCCACTGCCACCTCCACAGTCCCTGGACCCTTTACACCTGAGACTCATGGACATGCTCAGAGTGACTGAGAACATTGCCAGAGACTGAGTTGTTACCTGTTGACTTTATTTTACTTGGGACACTTTTCCTTGGTTCCTTTTGCTGTTTAAATAAAGTCTACACTTTATCTTAACTGTTATTAATAAAGGTTATCTTTGCTTCACACACTTGGGTCATTTCTTTTACTTATATAAAGTGTTTGGTGGAAACTTTTAGAAGATGGTTAAGCCTTTGCATGCTTGTGGGAAGGGCAGGGATACCTGTGGGAATGGGTAATAGGTGTGGGATGGGCAGGGATACCTGTGGGAATGGGTAATAGCTGTGGGATGGGTAATAGCTGTGGGATGGGCAGGGATACCTGTGGGATGGTAATAGCTGTGGGATAGATAAGCCTCCAGTAACAAGCAGAGTGGGACTGTATGGTCCACCCTCCAGCTGCCACACCTAGGCCCTTTATTATCAATAACAAATTAATCATTGATCCACACATTTTCAAAAATAAACAAAACTCTTTTATTAATGCCCTATTCATTGTAGGGCCACTCAACATACATGGTACAATCTCATCAGTGTAATGAGACAGGCTGAAGGAAGCATCCATTAAGCATCTACCATCCTGTCTTGCACTCCCACTGCTCCAGCTGGGGAGTTGCACCAGTGTTTCAGGAGGTTGCAACTGCTTTCTTCCCTTCACGTGAAGCTCTGTTGGGGCCTGGTACATCCACAGTGTCGATCAGGTTTTTGCGCCTTGCCTCCATTCACCAGGCTCCATGTCCCCATTGCCTTGTTGACAATCCACAAGCCTGTTCTGCAACACTGGGTAGCAAGGTGCGCATGAGACTGTGCAGGATGCAGCAAGCTTCCACGATGCTCCTCACGGTCTGTGGGTGATGCTTCATGGTGGTGAGAAGTACCTGGAACCTGTTGGCCAGGATGCCAGAGGCGTTCTCCACCACCCATCTTGCCCTGGACAGCCTGTAGTTTGAAGATCCTCTCTTTCACCGTGAGGTATCTGGAACTGTAGGGCTTCATGAGGTAGGTTCTGAGGGAGGAAGGCGTCATCACCCACGATGAAGTAGGGCACATCTTGTGTTGTCGTTGGTAGGGGGTCTGGATCTGGGAAGCCCATGATGAGTTGCATTCCCAGCCCATCCTTGAGGTCACTGGCATTGTATACCTGGGCATCTGAAGCTGACCCGTTGCCTGAAGCATTGATGTACATGAACTTGTAGTCAGCATTGACCATGGCAAAGAGGATGATACTGAAAGAAGCCCTTTGTAGTTGACTGGAGCTTTGCAGGCCACGTGCTTTCCCATCTATGGCTCCAATGGTGTGGGGGAAGTTCCACCTCTGATACCACTGTTCTGCAACTTTCCTCCAGACTTCTTCAGTGGAGGGGCACTGGAGGAGCTCCTCCAGGTATTCTTCGATGATGGCCTGCACCACTTCTCTTGACCACTTTGCTGATGCTGTTGTGTGGCAGCCTCCAGCCGTACTGCATGTTCTTGTATGTGGTTCCGGAGGCCAGGTGGTGCAGAGTCAGTGTCACCTTCAGCCCAGGGTCCAGGCTGGGACGGAAGTTGGTGCTCTGCTTGGTTCAACTGGGTCTCAGACTCTCCACAACTTGGTCAAACATGCGCTGGCGGCATACAATGAAGTTCTGGAATGCATGAGTGTCTTCGTTCCTCAGCTCCACCATCAAGCTTGTCATACAGTACAAACTCCGCTCTTCTCCCAATCCATCGTCGGACCCAGACACTTGGCCGCCTCCTTTTCTTCCTGTAGAAAAGATGAAAGAGCCTGAGGAGGGCTTGGTTCTGGTGTTGAATGATGGCAGCTACCAAAAGGAGTGTGTGATGATCCATGGTGGAGATCAATGGATATGTTGAAGAAGCAAGCGCAAGGCTGAAGAGGGTTTATATCCGAGCTGCATCCGCCTTTCAATCCTTTCTACATCCAATGCTACTAACGCTGTGTGTCCGTTCTGCGTCCGTTTCGCTTCCTCCCTTTGTCCCGTTTTCCGCTGGAGCGGATTTGAGTTGCACCGGATACGCAGCAGATGCCTAGCGGATATAGCAGATGCGTAACGGATAACAGATGTATAACGGATGTTCCCCATATGCGTAGCGGATGTAGAACGGACGCGTGGGATACTTCAATCCGCTGAAAAGTTTTGTGCAGCTCAAAACTTTTTGAGCGGATGAAATCACAAGTAGACGGATGCTGCACGGATAGAGAGTATGAAAAACGTATGCAGTGAGTACACAACGGATGCATCACGTTTTCCAATGGATGGCAAGCTGTTTTGTCCATTTTACATCCTCTTTGCATCCGTTGATGCAGTGTGACATGGGCTTAAGGGAATTACCTGAATCAGTTTCAATGCTGATATATTGTGGACATGAATCACTCATATTACTACATTCTGGGCCAATTGGAAATTCCATATACTTTTCAAGTTCGACCCTTGTAGAGGTGCAATTGTAGAAAGCCATACTTGATGTTACACAGGATGTGTCACCCACATCATATCAATCTTCCCCAGAAAGGGATGCAATTGGTTATTAGCCAAAACTAATCGAAGCCCCCCTTGTGGGGATCCCAGATAAAAATAGGATTTTTATGGAAAAGTTCAGTCTCATCCAGAAGAGGGTTGAGCACATATGAGACCTTGATCCCGCAGTAGTTAGAATGCAGCACTGCAGCCAAATTCTCCTTATTGCTGACTGCTATTCAGATAGTCAGGGGCATCAACAGAGTTCCAACTTGTCTGTTTCATTTTCACTTCCTGCTGCATTTTATCTATTAGGCCTATCAAACCCAAATGGGAAAATGCACCGGCTTCAAAAGATGGCAGTGCTTTTTTGATTGTTCAGAAAATAAGGATTAGGCCTCATTAATACTTGAAGGGAATACCTGTAAAAATATCCCGTAAATGGTAATTTACTTCTGTATTACTGCCAAGAAAATTACCTGGGTACGTGTACAAAATTATCAAAAGTCTTTGACTCAAAGACTTTATTTCAGTCCGCTAACTTTCATTACTCTCGATCAACATTTCCAAATTGGTGTTGTTCAGACACAAAAATACAATAGAATAATGGAATGGAATGGAATGGAATAGAACAGAACAGTACAGTTCTTTATTGGCTAAGGTGATTGGATACACAAGGAATATTCCAGTGTATATGCTCTCAGTGTACATACAAACAACAAAACGGTAAGTCATAGATTATAAAGATAGCCATAAATCATGATACAAACAAGTTATAAATCATAAGATATCAATAAGAGATAGTAGATAAGATGATAAGATAAGAATGATAATAGCAATACAGCCCTATTACATGGATAAATATCTTTCGGCAGTGCTGTGGAAATTAGGTGTTTAGTAGAGATGGCATGGGGGAAAACTATATTTGTGTCTAGTTGTTTTGACATGCAAAAATGTCAATGTTGTCCCAGTACTTATTATTTGTTTGGTACTGTGAGATAGGAAAAGAGGGATTGCTATGGAGAATGGACAGGAAGTCAGCTATGCTGGGAAAGTCGCTGACATAGGAAACGGTACAGGTAGAAGCCAACACAAAAGGTCATGTGATTTGTTTGGCACACATCATTTTTGTTCTCATTGAGCCTCCCAGAACCAATTAACAGTGAGTATTAGGTACCATTGAATTTTGTATCACTGAAGAGAAATATGTGGTCAAATAATGCATTTTGCTAAATCATCTTATTTATTGAATTACAATTAAAATGCAAAATTGCTTTTAGATTTAAGTTAAACAGGTTAAGAAAGGAAAGCTATCTGTGTCCTTTATTACAAAAATATCGATTCCCAATTCAATTAACTAGCAATGGTCCTAGCTTGTTTCACAAGACCTATGGCTACACAATGGGTAACAACATGTACATATCTTGCTGAGTTTCTCCAAGGGGAGGATGGACAAAATGAGTAGGGGGGAAAAATCCAAAATAAAAGTAATATGAACAGATTTATATTTAATTCACATAAAGCTCCAAAAATATTTTAACACAATGTTGTATTTAAATGTTCATTTTCAAAACTAAGGCTTAGGAGACTTAGGTGACAGTTTCCTAGGAGACTGATATGATTCTTCTTTATTTCTTATTGTATGCCAAAGTTTGAATTCCTTCATCATGATTCAGGAATGAATTAGCAGTGAACTACCTGCACCAGAATTTTGTTCTATTGCATTTCTAAAAAAAAAAAAAAAAA
>BHFT01022461.1:20513-30630 GCA_004320025.1 Laticauda laticaudata
CATTTCTAAAAAAAAAAAAAAAAAGCAAGTGAGAAGCAGCAAAAATTTTAAAAAAGCATTTCACCAGCTTTTGGCCATTTCCATTTTTTAAAGCAAACAAATCACAAATGCTACAATTTTGTCACTTCTCCTCCTCCAGAGCCATCTGCCCAGAATGTTTTGCATCTTCCAGAGCCATTAAGAAGAAACAAGCTGAAAAATACTGATCCCTTTTAATAACAGAAAGTGGGCTAATCTGCTTTCAAATTTAACTTTTGCTTGGGACAAAACCAAAGAAATGAATGTTCTCTACCAAAATATCAGCTTTTCAGGTCATTCCCCGAGCTAATCCCTGGAAGCAATCCCTGGACAAGCCTAGGTCATAGAGAGTAGGGAGAAACAGCTCTCCAATGGTGGTCTGAGCAACCAGTTTTAGGGACTGCTCCCTAACTGTTTATACCACAGATGATCATTATTACAATTTATCCAAAACAAGAATTACTGTCCAACTCTGTTCTTATCTCCCTTTTCCCCTTTCTTTGTTAAAAATCTTTTAGGTTTTAAAGTTATTCTGTGAATCTTTTCAGCTATATGATGGAGCTCAAAACATAACGAAAATAAAAGTTAAATTTGGATTTGTGTAAACTTTTATTTTAATAAGCTTCAAATGAAGAACTATGTTCCCAAAGTTAGAGGGATGAAAAACTATGTATGCTCTCTAATATCTGTGTATAAACTTTGTCCTGCAAGCAATGCATATACTGTGCCCACAAATTACATTACCAACATCAATTTTTCCATATTTATTTTGCTATCTTATATTGTGATTGGCCAATCCTGGAGAGGTACTGTACAGAACAAACATTCAAGCATTGGAAAGAACCAGGGACCTTTCATGTTCTGCAACTCATTAGGCATTGCCTCTAAGAGACATACATATAAGGGGATTAGGTATACATTTATATCTCCCAAATCCCCCTCCTCCTTCCCAAAAACTTCCACAACTCTGTCTTGCCACCTCAATATCTCAGAAAATGAATCTGTAGATAATTTTTTGTTTGTTTGTTTTCATTTTGCTCACATATTCCTTTTTTACAGAAAAATACAAAACACCTAAATATTTTTTAAAAGAAAAGAAAAACACTAACAAAATAGGTATCTTAAAAGAAACTAACACAACATACACCTAACATCCTCCCCAGTCGAATATTTTTAGTGTAATACAGCAATGTTGATTTGCCCTCCCTTGCATAACAGGCCAAAATAATTTCACACCGTTAAAGTACTAATGCAACTTACAAATTATTGGCCTGTCATTTATAAACTATATTAATAACAAAATGGTTAACAGTTAACACAATAATAATAAATATATTATGTAAAAGTATAAGAATAACAGAATAATAAAAATTGTAAACAGTAATAAAAAAACAAAAGTTGAAATCTCAAAACCCTGTTAATAAATGATAAATGTGATCAATTCACAGAATATGAGGGCTATCCACAAAATAGATTACATTTTGTGATAGAAAAAAAACAAAGTGTAGGAAAAAAAAATATTATATACACTTGAAAGTGACACTTAAATACTACTTTTCAACATATTCACCAAAAGCAAATTGCACCGCCACCCTTTCCCCGCGGTGAACAAGGCTTCCTGCTCACTCACAACTGTCATAAAGATTCAAGCCCCCCAGTTTGCAGCCAGTCATCACGCCCGCCCGCCAGTTCCACGGTCATTTGTCACACGTGCTGTGGGGTCCTAAACCACGATCTTCATCCTCTCCGGAACACAAGTTGTAGCTCCCTTGGGTGCAGATCGAGGTTGCTTAGGGCGGGCTGCGGAAATCAACCCACTTGAAAAAGCATTTCAGACTTCTCTCGAGTGCGATTTTGCATTGTGCTGACTCGTAGCGCCGGTCGCTCGGCTGCTTTCGTTCGGATTCGCAAAAACATACATCTCTATTTAGAAGCTTAACTTTCCGTGGTACCGCTTAGGTTTGAATTACTTCCATTAGTTCCTTTTGCCAACATTACACGAATTCACCCCTCCAAGAGTTCTATGTGTTGCACCATCAGTCTCAGAAACATCGACTAAGCGCAACGCCACACCCCTCCCTCGCATCCCAAAAAAACAGTCCGCACATACTATCTTCGTCTTGCAAACATTTTATTGTTTTTTGGGGGGAATTTGTTGATTCTGGATTTCTGCCCCACTCCATAGAGACTGCAATTTGGTTCTCGCTCTTCACAATGTTTACCCAAGTTGTCTTCCGATTACGATTCGAGTAAGAAAATGAATCTCCATCTTTCTGCGTAAGAGTACGAGAAAATGTCAAATGATTGCAAGCCATACCTGATTCTTGGGTTTTGTGTCAGTGAATTTTTTGGCACCCATTTTTGCAACAAAAATTGGTTAGGTAGCCTACCGTTTTGTTGTAACCAATTTCCATTACAGAACAAACTGCAGTGAAATTTGTCGAAAACTAAGCGAATAGCTCCGTTCTGTCGTGAAACCGGCGGTGTTTCACGAATCTTGTCATCGACTTTCTAGCGACCAAGTCATCCAATCACAATCGTTGGCATGTCCCACTCCGCTGTTTCATCATGAGACGTTAGTTCTCTCCATTTTTACACTTAATGCACCATTGGCTGCACTCCACCTTCAGTTGGATCGATGTTGTTCGCCCCGCACACTTCACACAGTTGCTGAAAAAATTTCCACATTGGTTTAAATGTGTTTTTTGCCAACAAAAAACTTATCACTGATCCACACCGTCACAACTCGCAGGGATTTTCAATTGCAGCACACATTTCAAATGTTTGCTGTGAAATAACGGGCAACGATACGAACCTCCCACTAGCATGACTAGATGCAGACTAAGTGGCGCACGCACAGACCAAAGATGGCTGCACTAGCTCCACCCCTTCTTGCTACAGATGAAAACATAATCTATTTTGTGGATAGCTCTTGTATTTAACATGGCTTTAGTCCCAATCATTCCAAATGTTAACCCTAATCAATCCTGGATCAAATGTCCACTTTTTCTTCTTTATAACATCTCTTATCAATTGCTGATTAATTAAATACCATAAGTCAAGTCTCCAAAGCCAATCTATCTTTCACAAATAAAATTATTTCTCAATTACATGTCATTGTTGTCATCATCATTTTAATCATTATCTATCAATTGCAGGATTAAATCTTCTACAGCAGGGGTTCCCAACCACTAGGCCCCGGACCGGGACCGGTCCGTGGATCATTTTGTACCGGGCCGCAAAGAATGAATAATTGTTATTAAAATATATATTAAAATATGTTTTTAATAAAGAAATAGTAAAGAAGCCCTTTACTATTGGGGAAGAATTGATTTTGCCGGTCCTTGAAAAAGTGNATTTTGCCGGTCCTTGAAAAAGTGTTTCTGCGTGAAACTGGTCCCTGGTACAAAAAAGGTTGGGGACCACTGTTCTACAGCATGTTTCCAGTTAGATATATGAAGTCTATTTCCCATTCTTCTTTAAAAAACTTCTTAAAAACTCCTTAAAAAATATTTGCCACTCACCCAGAAAATTATCTGCTGTTATTTAAAAGCACAGTGTTAAGTTTTCACTCGGTTTATGTAGTCAGCTCTATGACTTCTGACTTTTTTCCTGGCCAGATTACATATGTGTGTGCTAAAACTGGACAGATTACAGATTAATTTAAATATTCTCCATTCTTTAAATCTTTCAATGTGGTCTGGACTCTTTATAGCATTCTCATAGACCCAGAGAAAATTGTGCTACCATGACTAAATGTATTTCAAGCATGCATTAAAAGAAGGAAGAATTCTTCCCTCTATGTGATCAGACATTTAAAAATGTCCAAACATTTGATTTTCTGAATCAAGTGTTTCTGAACTAAGAGAAGATGGGGGATTCTAGAAATAGTGCAGTGATCAGTAACAAAGATTATTAGGGGGGTGGAAACTAAAACATACCAAGAATAATTGCAGGAATTTTGGTGACATGATAGCAATCCAATATTTGAGGGCAGTGGTGGAATGCAAATGTTTTTACTACCGGTTCTGTGGGCGTGGCTTGGTGCTCATGTGATGGGTGGGTGTGGCCAACTTGACGTCACTCACATCAAGGGGAACCTTACCCGGCCTCTCCTTGCCTCAAAGAGATACAATTTCCCTGTCTATTTATTTACTACTACCGAACATCCAAAATACACTATTTAATCCTATGTATATATGTCATATGTGTACATACATGTTACATAGTATAGAATGTGTATAGGCACACAAAAAGATACATTATCTACTATATATACCAGTGATGGCGAACCTTTTTGGCACTGAATGACCAAACTGCAACCCAAAACCCACTTATTTATCGTGAAGTGCCAACACGCAAGAGTGGAATCGGTGTTACAACATACATGCGGCCATGTGCTGTGCGCACAGCCATGCCTGATGAGCACTGTGCGCATGTGCACAGTGTTTGCAAGAAATCATCAGCTGTGACGCCTGGACAGCTGACAAGAGCTGCGCGTGAGTGTATAGCATTTGAAAATCCTCTTCTTTCCTGCTTTTTCAACCTCAGCTGTACCGCGCAAAACAGCTGAGGTTGAAAAAGCAGGAAATAAAGGACACCCACGCTAGGTACAAATAGTGGATTTCATTTTATTCAAATAATAACAAAGAGACCCCCTCTCCCCTTTCAGGTGGGGTAACGTGATGACGGGGCTCTTGCTTAGGTAACTCCCCTTTCCCATAAGAAGCAACATCTCATCTCTCTCTTTCTCCCTCTTTTTCTTTCATCTTTCTCACTCTTTCATTTCATCTTTCTCCCTTTTTCTTTCATCTCCCTTTCTCCCTCTTTCTTTCTCCTTTTCTCCCCTGTCTCTGCCTCCCTTTCTCCCTTTCTCCTCCCCTGTGTCTTTCTCCCTCTTTCTCCCTCTCTCTGTTCCCTTTATCCCTTTTTCCCTTTATCCCCCCTCTCTCTGTGTCTCTCTTTCTTCTTTCTCCCTCCCTCCCCCCTCTCTCTCTCCCTCTTCTCTGGCTACACACACAGTTTCCTGGAGATGAACCAAAGGGGGAGGAGGGTGAAGCCTTCTGGAGCCCTCCCCACGTCTCTTGAATTGACACTTGTGACAGAGGGAGACCAAGAGCAGGAAGCTGAGCTTTGGATTGCGGCGGGCATTAAAGTACCTGGTGGCGGTGCTTCCTTAGCCACGACTGCCAGGCAAGAGAAAAGACATCGGGCTCTGCCCCCACAAAGGGAAACAGTAGTGATCACAGATAGCCCCGGCTGACTGGGCCAGGGGGACGGTCCTCCTGTCTCCCCAACTTTTTTCCCAGCCAAAGCGGGAGGGTAGAAGGGACTTTCAGAGGGTAAAGGGGATTAAATTGCTACCTTTCTCCATGCTCAAGGGGATCTGCTTCAGGTGACCATGGCTTTCTCTCCTGCTTAGAGATAGAAGTCCCACTGATCAGGAATTTTTTTTTTGTCTCAGAGCTAAGCAAAAGAGAGCTTTAAACAAGACACAGGGGCATGAGGCAGACATGAGGGCATAGGGGAGCGACTGGTGGCAACACTCCTGGCTGGCAAGGGGGCAGATGTTCCAGGGCTGCATCAGGCCACCGACGTCAGCGACAGCAAGCAGACCAGGAGTGGGAGCAGCTGGGCCTGTCTGCGGCAAGCGAGGGAGGTGGGCACAAAGTCAGCAACTTACCAAAAATTATGCAGGCCACAGAAGTCAAGCGAGGACAGGACAGGCAAACAAGCAGCCGTGACGACAACAAGAGCAGGAACCAGAGAGCAGCCAAAGAACCATTAGGTAGCGTGTGTGCCTCTGGAGGCAAGAGAGGCAGATAGGGCAGGGCCAGCCAGTGGGACAAAAAGTTAAATGGTTTGCGGAGTTTTTTTGCAAATGGGATAGGGAAGGTGTGATCTAGACCAGAAAATCAGCTGGGAGGCGCGCATGCGCAATGGAGCTGAGTTGGACTGACCACTCGCATGCCTGCAGAGGGCTCTGCATGCCACTTGTGCCATGCGTACCATAGGTTCGCCCTCATGGATATATACTATGCTATATATCTACTCTACTCTACACACACACACACACACACACACACAGAATGCTCTTCTAAAACTATACACATTCAATCTCACTTATTGTGTTTGGAAAAACACCCAGAGTCCACTTTCTGCCACACATTTAACTATAATTTCTGTATAGTAGAACATTACACACACCTTCAGATGTTCTTCCCTAACATGCACATGACTGTTAGACCCAGGTGATGTCACGGATTGAGTAAAATGTGGTGAAACTCACTTAACGCGCTTGCTTAGCAACCAAAATTTTGGGCTCAATTGTGGTCATACATCAAGGACCATCTCTGCCTTCCTCTGCATGGCAGCCTTATCCTAGTAAACTCCTTCTCCTTTCTAGCAATTTTCCTCTTAGAGGCACCAAAACAATCCAGACGATATAAGGATTTCTGTTGGAGCAGGGGTTTGGACTAGATAGCCTCCAGGATCCCTTTCCAGCCCTAGACTGCTGTGATGTTTCAAAGCATCTTTTGAAGCCACATCTAGTGCCAGTATTTGTGGTCCTTCCTTCTTCTCTCCTCTCTCTCTATCCCTTCCTTCCTTCCTCCCTCGCTTCATGTATCTATCCATCCATCCATGCAACTATATGTCATTCACTTCCCCTCCCTTCCTCCCTCTTCCTTTCCTTTCCTTTCCTTTCCTTTCCTTTCCTTTTTCTTTTCTTTCATGTAGATTCCATACTGTTCTGAACCCTTAAGGCAAACCAAATACAAGTGGTCCTCGCTTCATGGCCCGTTGCTTAGCAAGTGTTCTAATTTATGACTGACCTCCACAGAGCTACTTGGCCTGTTTTTGGAGTTTTGACAGCCATGCACACACACACACACACACACACGACCAATTACAACATCCAACACAATCACATGACTGAGGTTTCCTATGTTTTTTTCCCAGTTTCCAACAATTCCTTCTGGTAACTGGTTAAAAATGCCCATTGGGAACATGAGCTTGTTTAACAATCACAGTCTTTGCTTAATGATCACAAGGCTCACTTAATGACCATGGTGTTTGCCTAACCCAGGGGTCCAACCTTAAACACTCAAAGAACCATTTTTCTATTTGCTTTTAAACAGGTATTTCCCTCGGTGTGTCTCTTTCTTTGTCCCCCCCTCATCTCTCTCATCTTTTTCTTTCTCCGCTTCTCATCTCTTTCTCTCTCATCTCTCCCTCACTCTCACACACACACCTTTCTTTCTTTCTGTTTCTCATCGCTCTCTCTCATCTCTCTTCCATTTCCTCTCTCTCATCTCTTGCCTACACGCACATACACACAAGCGGATACCCTCCTGGGCCGGGATATGCACATACACACAAGTGGATATCCTTCTGGGCCGGGATCACGGCAGTGGCAGGGATGGCAACTCCTCTCACTGCCGCCACTGCGTGATTAGCTGCTCACTGTGCAGGACAGTCAGAGCTCTTCCCTCCCTGCAGTTGGCAGCAGCTCCACCCCATTCCCCCCTCCTAAAGCCTAGCGAGGGAGAAGTTGTTTGATATCCCTCTCCAGGGGACCCCAAGGCCAATTGCTGCAGGAGTATCGCTTGGGGCCCCTCACTGCCCGTCTCTGCCTATTTGTGGAAGAGCATCTTCTCCCTTGCTGGACGTTAACCAAGGGGAAGCAGTAAAATCAGTTTTTATTCCTTTGCTAAAGCTGCTATTCCCTTCTTCACATAGCTTTGCCCAGCAGTCAAGAGGGAAAGAGAGAAGGCAGTGGCATATCTATGTACTGCTGCTTTTGCTAGCATGGTTATGAAAACTGGAAGGGAGCATATTGGTGCCACCGACAGCTGCCTCAGTAAAATGCTCTCTAATGGTTTCTTTATTATTATTCCTTGCAATTCACTACGGATTTCATACTCACAAGACCATCTGCTAAGAATTGGGCAATTTTTCTTTAAAGAGCAGCTTTCTGATTTCTCACACACACCCCTCCATCTTTGCAAATGCTTTGGATTACAATAAACAAAGGAAAGAAGCAGCAGTGCTGAAAAAGGAGACAAGGTAAAAGAGCAGGAATTTTAAATAGACTAAATAATTGGGGGGAGGGAACCCTCTCCCTTCAATCTTTCTAATTTATGCTCACTTGCTAACAAGATAGATGAAATACTCCTTTTAAACAGATGCAATTTTGATTTCTACAACTCAGCAATTCTGTTTTACTGAAACCTGGCTTAATGCAAAAAATCATGACACAGCATATATATCCCAGGATTTCAGATATTTAAATCAGACAGAATTGAAGAGACATCAGGTAAAGCGAAGTGTGGAGGATTATGTTTATATATCAACAACATCTGGTCTCAGGATATAACTATAATATATACATTCTGTGATGAAAACCTAGTCTTCAATTGCAAGCCATTTTATGCTCCACGTGAGTTCTCCTCATTTCTCCTAATAGCTGTGTATGTTTCTCCACAAGCTTGTGTAAACAAGGCATTACAAACTCTAGCTGATCAGATTATGGAGGCTGAAGCCAAATATTCAGATTCCCTTCCCATCATTTTAAGAGATTTCAATCAAGCAAATTTAAAGAAAAAGCTCTCCAAATATTTCCAGCATGTCAATTATTCCACCAGAGGCAAAAATACTTTGGACCACTGCTACACAACAGTAAAATATGCTTATAGGTCTTTACCATGAGCAGCTGTGGGACACTCTGATCACTGCATGATTCACCTTGTACCTGCTTATAGACGAAGACTTAAAACCACGAAACCAACAATTAAATCAGTGAGGACTTGGACTGATGAGGTAAAGCTGAAGCTTCAGGCTTGCCTTGATTGCACTGATTGGAATGTTTTTGAAGATAGTTCTGCAGACCTAGATGAGCTCACAGATATTGTAACATCATATGTCAGCTTCTTTGAAGACCTATGTGTACCAACAAGGAACCTGCAAATATATAGTAACAATAAACCTTGGTTCACAGCTAAACTTAAGTAGCTACATCATTCTAAAGAGGAAGCCTACAGAAAAGGTGACAGAATAACAGTAGCACTTAGACTTATATACTACTTTATAGTGCTTTTTATAGTCCTCTCTAAGCAGTTTACAAATTCAGCATATTTTCCCCAACACTCTGGGTTCTCATTTTACCCACCTGGGAAGGATGGAAGGCGCAAGGGGTAGGCTGCAGGGCGAGGCTGTGGCCGACCACCCTTCCCAGCCCTGCTTCTCCAAGGGAGCACCCGGATATCCTTACCTGGCTGTTCTGCTGCTGGAGCAGTCGGGAGTAGGCCAAGTCAGATGAGGGGGAGGCTGCTGCACTGTAGGCCCCGGCAAAGGCAGGCAAGTAGGCTGGGCCACATGGTCAAAGCAAGGAAGCCAAAGAGCAGCTACAGGTATGCTACAGTATAACTCTAAGGCACCAGCCAAGGCGTGTGAGACCGATAAGTAGTGGTGGGATGGGGCGGGGGTGGGGTGGGGTGGGGCCAACCAGAATTTTTACTACTGGTTTGCCCAAACTGGGCCATCTTGGCTGAATCCCACCACTGTTTGAGGGGCTGCCACAAAGAGGAGATCTTATCCTGCATGTGAGGGCAGGCAAGAAATAATGGATGGAAACTTATCAAGGAGAGAACCAACTTAGATGTAAGGAGAAATTTCCTGACAGTGAGAACAATTAACTAGTGGAATGGCTTGCTTCCAGAAGTTCTGGGTCCTCCATCAATTGAGATTTTTAAGAAGAGATTGGACAGCCATTTGTTTTATTTTTAAAAAAATATACTTTATTGATTTTACAATTAAAATAAACCAACAATACATACATAAACGCAAGAGAGAAAAAGAAGACAAGAGAAAAAAATAGAAAGAAAAAGATAGAAAACAAAAACATTTTCATCTTCAACAGTTTGTGAGACCTCCTTTTTATCCTTATTTTATACTATATACACAATAAATTCTTACATATATCTGTATATCACTACTATGATTATATCACATCTTCTTTTGCCTTTTAGTGTGAAACCTATCTTTGGTCTATCCATTTGTACCAGCAGTTCCAGCTGTCGTAATATATTGAAGTGTCTTT
>BHFT01022463.1:0-20771 GCA_004320025.1 Laticauda laticaudata
TTATCATTTCCAAGAAATGGTGTGAGTTTTGTACATGTGAAGCTGCGGTTTCAGCATGGGGTGGTAGTTGTTTTGCTAAGTGTTCAGCTAGGTTTTTGTAGTGGTGCTCCTTTGGACCTGACTATGGGTCTGAGAGGTATGCCTTCTTTGTGTATTTTTGGGAGGCCGTATAATTTAGGGCATCTAGAAGATTTTTCTCTTGGATGATTATCTTTTGGATCTCTTTGCTTATGTGGCTGGTTGTAATTTTTTCTTGGTTAATTTTTCCAGATATGTGGTTGGATTGTGTTTATAGGTTTGTATGTGGAGTCTTGGAGTAGGTCTGTCAATTTTGTTTCGTAGTCTTTTCTATCCATTACTACTGTGGCATTCCTTTGTCTTCTGGAAGTATGATTATGCTGTTATCTTTTTTTAGGTCTTGTAGCGCTTTGAATTTTCTTTGTGCAAGTTGCTTTTGGGTGGTTTGCTTGTGCAAAGGATGTCAGTACCCTTGTGTCTTATTCTGTCAGCTTCATCTGTATTTTAATTTGTTTAGGCTGGATTCTACTGCACATATGATGGATTTCTGTGGGGATTTTTTTCAGTGCTATAGCATAGTTGAATCCTTTGATTAGGAACATCTGTTTCTGTTTGTTGAGTTTCTTTGTTGGAAATGTTATATACTAATTGTTTCAGGTGTTTGTGTTGAGTTGTTGGGTGCTTTCTTGTCATGTTCTAATTTCTTTAGTTTCTTCAAGAGATTTTTGTAAGTGGTTTCATTTTTAGCTCTCCAAGTTGTAAGTTGTTTTATCTTATCCCAAAGTAGAGGGTGGATTTTGCTGCTAAGTTCCAGGTGTAGTGCTAGCAAATCTTTGTTTAACTGATCCAATTGGAATCTCTTACTGTGGAGCTTGTTCCTGAGTAGAGCCATTTCACTTCTTTTCAGGATACGTTTTAGTAGCTGCTAAGCTGTGATGAACTGTTAATTTGAAGCAGATTGGTGTAGCATGGTTGTCTCTGCAGCTGCGTAGGAATTTCAGGTCACATAATATTCCTGCTCTTTAACTTCCAGATTCTCATAGATTTTGGTCTGGCTGTTTATTTCCTCCCCGTCAAGGTCTGATATTTGTTTTCTTTAAGTTTTTGCGGGTACTTACACGTATGCTGCTCAGCTTTGTTCGGGTATTTTCCCACGTCCTTGTAGCTGTGCTTTTAAAGTTTCATAAAGCTGCAAGCTCACATTAGTCAGAGAGCACAAAGCCAGAGACACAAGCCTGAATATGACGAATGAGATTTCGTCGAAACGAAATATATTTATGTTAATTTTATAATAAAAACATATATATGTATATATATCAGAAGCCTGATGATGGCAGTTGAGATTCTGCTGAAACGTTGCTACAACTTTAACAGAACTACAATGACGTGGGATAATACCCGAAGGAAGCTAAACAGCATATATATATATATATATATATATATATATAAAAATGCAGTAAAAAATGCCACAAAAATGCAGTAAAAAGCTGGAACACACCTCCTCACTAGTCCAACACATGAAACACAGGTCACAACATCAACTTCAATGGCACCAAAACCCTAGCCACTATAGGAAACCCCAGCCACAGAATCATCAGAGAAGCCATAGAGATTGAAAAACAGACGCTGACAGCATGAATAGAAGAGATGATTCCAGCAGACTGTCAAATCATTTGGAAGCCTGCACTCTCAAATAGAAAGATCTCCACACCACAAACAGCAAACACCTGAGCACAGACAGACTCCCTCTGTGCCTCCAACTCAAAACCGCCCACACCTGAGCACAGACAGACTCCCTCTGATGCCTCCAACTCAAACACCCCCCCACCAGGCACCCAGGTGAAACCCAGCTTGCTGATGAAGAGCAGCCGTCCTTTCACACGAAGCCAAGCAGCATTGAAAGCCTCCAACACAAGAACAGAGTGCTGCCAGCCAATCAAAGCCACAAAACAGCAACAGAAGAAACCAGAAACACCAATCAATCAAACTCCAAGTCCAATGAACACAGACCCAGTTAATAGCCAATCAGAATAGACCAGCCTCAAATTTGAAACAGAGGAACTGTGGGACACACTTCCCATTCAGAAGCCTGATGATGGCAGATGAGATTCTGCTGAACGTTGCTACAACTTTAAACAGACACTACAATGAGCTACAACTTTAACAGAACTACAATGACGTGGGATAATACCCGAAGGAAGCTAAACAGCACAAATGTAAGTTACCCGAGAGCTTAAAAAAAAAAAAAAAAAAAAACACCATATATATATATATTATATATATATATTATATATAATATATATATATAATATATAATATATATATGTTTTTTTAAGCTCTCCGCGGTACTTACATTTGTGCTGTTTAGCTTCCTTCGGGTATTATCCGCCACGTCATTGTAGTTCTAAACAGCACAAATATATATATATATATATATATATATATATATATATATTATATATATATATATATATATATATATATGTATATATACACACATACATACACACATAACATACACACATATACTACAACTTAAAAGCACAACTATAATGCTGTGGGAAATACCTGAACAAAAGCTGAATACCATATATATATATATATTTTATATAAGCAGGTCTTGGCGTGTTTGGGTCTTTTCCATGTAAAATTGAGAGTATCTTGGCAACGATTCGACCGAGGTACTCTCAATCTTACACAGGATAAGACCCGAACATGCCAAGACTGCATACCTGTACCGTGAAAATCAACGAATAAACACACACACACACACAATACACACACATATATATCTAGAGAAATCCTTTACACACACACACACACACACATATACACACACACACATTATATATCTTAGCTCTTCTTTACAAAGGCAGTCTTGTTGCTGGGGTAAGGAAACTGGCATTTGGTGATCTGTGTAAACTATGCATCACTAATTTAAAATTCTCTTCTGCTTAAAAAAAACATTGTTTTGCATAAGGCGTCTCAGATTTGCGAGTCAAGAAAGAGGTAGGAAACGAAGAAGAGATCACTGCCAATCCACAGATAGTTCTTAGGCATTAACAGGCATTACAGCTGCAGAACTGGGAGCTTAAAATTAATACAAAGCAAAAAAACAACAACAACTGAATGCTGAGATTCAGAGAAAACTGAATTTTTTCNTTAATACAAAGCAAAAAAACAACAACAACTGAATGCTGAGATTCAGAGAAAACTGAATTTTTTCGACTTTGCATGTGACTGGGGTACTTGCATCTGTTTTGCAGAATTGCAAAAATATAGAGATCCATGGTTATAGCACCATTAATAATGTATAGATGGGGGAGTTTATGTATTACATGTGAGATAGTCTGTTTTCTTGCTGCTCTTCCTTGTTTACAGCAGGAGAGCGGGACAGGTAAATCTACGTCAGGGTGAATTCTGTTTCAATTCCTCCACTCCATTTTAATCAGAATAGTGCCGGAAGGGACCTTGGAGGTCTTCTAGTCCAACCCCCTGCCTAGGCAGAAAACCCTACACCATTTCAGACAAATGGTTGCCCAATCTCTTCTTAAAAACTTGCAATGTTGGAACATTGGCAGCTTCTGGAGGAAAGTTGTTCCACTGATTAATTGTTCTAACTGTCAGGAAATTTCTCCTTAGTTCTAAGTTGCTTCTCTCCTTCATTAGTTTCCATCCATTGCTTCTTGTTCTACCCTCAGGTGCTTTGGAGAATAGCTTGACTCCCTCTTCTTTGTGGCAGTCCCTGAGATGTTGGAACACTGTTATCATGTCACCATTAATCCTTCTTTTCACTAGACTAGACATACCCAATTCCTGCAAATGTTCTTTATATATTTTAGCTACCTTGGTCTATATACTAAACAAATGATCCACTGGGGTTCCCATATCAAAACAATTTACCTTATGTGCAGAATTTGAAAATAGTGTTTAATTTAGCACAGTTTTTCAGCAACATAGTTTGGTTGAGATCAGCATAAGTGGGTCTGATTGGGATAGATTGTAGGGATGATACTGAAATATGATTTTTATCACATTTTATTTATCCATATATTATTTTTTTTGTATTTTATTCCAATTTCATTTTAAATTGTTTTTTTAATTAGATTTTAATGATAATTTGTGTTTGGAACTCTGCATTTTAATATGGCCCATGGGCTAATCAATAAAGTAAACTAACTTCATTGATGATGGACAGAAAGGAAATATTTTTTTCTTTGTAAAAAATATTATGATGGCCTGATTAAAAACTAGAATAGAGGTAAAAATAAGAATACACACCTTTCTATAAAGCAATACTTAGATGGAAAGGTTTGAGATCAAAAGATGGTATTACTATATATGTTTAAATTGGCACTGAAATGACGCACTGAAGTATTGAATACTTAAATAATGACGGACTATATCTTAATATCAACATGTGTATTAACACAAGGATTAGCAATGGTGGCCTGACTAGAAGCTAGACTAGAGGTAGAAATAAGAAATAGGCGGCATATTAGCATACAAATTTTTATATAATAGAATAAAAGCAATAACTAGATGGAAAGATTAGTGATGAAATATGGCATTACTATGTATGTTCAAATAATATTGTGATTGGCATTAAAATGGAACACTGAAATATTGAATAACTACTTTAAAACAAACATGAATATTAATATTAAGGTTACATAAGCTTGACTTGCAACAAATATTATTAATATTATTCTTTCTATTTGTATCAAAATGAATGATACCCAAATGACACACTGTTCATGTATTGATGTTGATGTACATTTAAATAATAAACAAACAAGCAAACAAACAAACAAACTATATGTTTTAGCCTTCAGCCCCCTAATCATCTCTGTTACTCTTTTCTGTACTCATTTCAAAATTTCAACATCTNTGTTTTAGCCTTCAGCCCCCTAATCATCTCTGTTACTCTTTTCTGTACTCATTTCAAAATTTCAACATCTTGTCAATATAAAGGTGATCAAAATTGGGTGCCATATTCCAGGTGTGGCCTTACTTGAGCTTTCTTAAGCAGAGCTCTTAAACCTTCTACGTGCTGTCTCCCATCCCCATGCATTTTACTCCTGATTCTTTTTTTTAACTAGCCAAAATAGGGCCATAGTTTTGGTTTCACCTACTAAGGGTTGGAAACTTCTGTAGAGGCATAAAAAATGGCTCTGCATCTTTGCTTGGGGTACACAGATGAGCATGCATCTGTGGGAGTGGCTACTTCCACTTCTTAATCAATTTTTAACATTCCTTGCCTCTTTTAAACTTTACATAGTGTTTTTTCTGTATATATACAGAATAGATAGATAGATAGATAGATAGATAGATAGATAGATAGATAGATAGATAGATAGATAGATAGACAGACAGCAGGACAGACAGCAGACAGACAGACAGACAGACAGACAGACAGACAGACAGACAGACAGAGATAGAGATAGAGATTTTAGAGATAGAGATGAGGAGATAGAGATAGAGATAGAGATGAGCATAGAGATATGAGATAGAGATAGAGATAGAGATAGAGGATACGAGCTAGATATTTGTTTTCTTTAAGTTTTCGCGGGTACTAACAATGAAATGGCGATTCAGCTTCTTGGTATTAATTCCACGTCAAATTTGTAGTCGTTTTAAAGTTGTAGCAACGTTCAGGCAGAATTCTCACCTGCCATCATCAGGCTTCTGTATTGAGTTTCGTTATGTTTACATAACTCATACGAAACTCAATACAGAAGCCTGATGATGGCAGATGAATTCCGCTGAAACGTTGCTACAACTTTAAAAGCACTACAATGGACATGGGATAAATACCCAAAGGCAAGCGAACTGCGATTCATATATATATATATATGTTTATATTAATCATATATATATGTGCTGTTCAGCTTCCTTCGGGTATTATCAGATTCTGCTGAAAGTTGCTACAAGACTTTAAAAGACATACACGAGTGACATGGATATGATAACCCAAAGGAAGCTGAACGTGCATTCATATATATCATATATATATATTGTAATATATATATACTATATGCTGTTCAGCTCTTCGGGTAATTATCGACGAGTTCGCTGAACGTTGCTACACTTTAAAAGCACTACAATGACGTGGGATAATACCGCGGAAGGAAGCTGAACAGCGACACATGTAAGTACCCGCGAAAACTTAAAAACAAGTGTGTGTATATAATATAACTGGTTCAGCTTCCTTCGGGTCATTCCCGGTATTGTGTAGCTTTAAGTTGTAGCACAAGTTTCAGCAGAATCTCATCTTGCCATGCATCAGGCTTCTGTCATGGAGTTTTTTACACACATGTAAGCACACAGATGAACAGCACACATGTAACTACTCCGCCCACAAAAAACTTTAAAAAAACCATATATATACTCTATATATTATTTAAGTATATGATATTTGTGCTGTTTATCTTCCTTCGGGTATTATCCCACTATTTGTAGTTCTGTAAAAGTTGTAGCTGCATTGTAGTTCTGTTAAAGTTGTAGCAGACGTTTCAGCAGAATCTCATCTGCCATCATAAAGGCTTTGTATGCCTGATGATGGCAGATGAGATTCTGCTGAAACGTTGCCTAACAATTTAAACAGAATTACAATTGAGCTACAACTTTAAACAGAACTTACATGCACGTGGGATCAATACCCGAGGAAAGATAACAGGCAGCAAATGTAAGTACCCCGCCGAGAGCTTTAAAAAAACAAATATATATATATATAATATATACAGAGTATATTATTGTTTGTTTTTCTGAAGGTTTTTTGCGAGTATTTGGTAATGTGGTCTTTTGGTTTATTCGGGTTTTTCTCTTCGCGCGTAGAATTGGAAGTATCTGGCAAACGTTTCCGATGAACGTCTCATTATCATCCTTCAGGCTTGTTTTTGCAGCTCTATGCTACTCATATATTGTGAGGTTTTCAGCTGTATTTCTTCGTGGATCTTTGGGTTATTTGGGTTTCTCCCTGTAAATTGGAAGTATCTAGGCAACATTTCGATAGTCTTCATTCTCTATCTTCAAGGGCTTGTTTCTTCATGCCGCCACCTGAACGAAGCCCCGCCACATGACAGACCACCCCCAGCCAATCAGAACACAGCCAAGCCTCTACATCGAGAACAGCAGCCAAACCCACACCCAATGCAAGACACCACAGCACAGCTCCGAGTCCAATCAAGTCACAATCCCCAACTAGCAAGTTAAAGGAAGAAGCCAGCTGACAAGCCTCACATTATTTCTACTGAGAAGCTACAAGAGCCGAAGAAACAAGCCTGAAGATGATGATGAACTTCATCGAACGTTGCCTAGATACTTCCAATTTTACGCAAGACAAACCCGATAACAAGTATACATATTATATATATATATTATATTATATAGTTAGTATATATATTAATATTGTATATAGTATTATGTATAGTATAATTGTGTATTTTTTTTTTTAAGCTTCGCGAGTACTTACATGTGTGCTGTTTAGCCTCCTTCGGGTATTATCTCACACGTCATTAGTAAGTTGTGTTAAAGTTGTAGCAACGTTTCAGCAGAATCTCATCTGCCATCATCAGGCTTCTGTATTGAGTTAGGTTTCCTGTTTTCAAATTTGAGGCTGGTCCATTCTGATTGCCTCGGAGCCTGGGTCGTGTTCATTGGACTTGGAGTTTGATTGATTGGTGTTTCTAGTTTCTTCTGTCTGTTTTGTGCCTTTGATTGGCTGGCAACACTCTGTTTCTTGTGTTGGAGGCTTTCAGTGTAGTGCTTGTCCTGTTGAAAGGAACGGCTGCTCTTCATTGCAAGCTGCTATTATTAGCAAGCTGGGTTTCAACCTGGGTGCCTGGTTGGGGGGGTGTTTGAGTTGGAGGCATCAGAGGAGTCTGTCTGTGCTCAGGTGTGGGGCTGTTTGAGTTGGAGGCATCAGAGGGAGTCTGTTTGTGCTCAGGTGTTTGTCTGTTTTGTGCGTGGGAGATTTTTCTATTTGAGAGTGCAGGTTCCAAATGATTGACAGTCTGCTGGAATCATCTCTTCTATTCATGCTTTCAGGTCTTTTTTTCAATCTCTATGGCTTCTCTGATGATTCTGTGGCTTGGGGTTTTCTATAGTGGCTAGGTTTTAGTGGCGCATTGAAAGTTGATTCGTATGACCTGTGGCTTTCATGTGTTGGACTAGTGGAGGAGGTGTTGTTCCAGCTTTTTTACTGCATTTTTGTGTGTTCATTGCTGGGTGGGTACTTATTCTTTCTAGTGTCTGCTCGCAATGTATATTGGCCGGGGCATGATGTACAGGGAATTCGTTATATGCTTGGTTTTCAGGTCAATTTTGTCTTGGGGTTCGCTCAGGATGGGTGCTATTTTTTTTTCTGTTTTGGAAGGCAGTCTGATGTGATGCTGTGTAGTAATCTTACTGATTTTATCTGTAATACTCTAATCGTAGGGCAAGACAGCTGTTTCCATAGTCTTGTTGGTCTTCTAGGTCTCTGTTTATGTCTGTGTGTTTTTGTGATCAGGTTGGTGACCTTTGTTTTTTGTTGGAAAGCCATTTGGCTGTCAATACTTTTCAGTCAGGGTGCATAGTTCAGTCTTTATATGTGTCTTATCTGCCAGGCGTTTGGTTCGCTGGTAATTAGTGTTTTTCGCCAAAGGAATTTGTCTGTGCTGGGTGGTGGTGGGATTGGGCGTTAGGTGCGGTTGGTGTGTGTTTTCTTTTGTATATGGTGTGTCCCCAGTGTGCCATCCTGTTCTTTTTGGTAGATTAGTGACATCTAAGGAATGGTAGTGTTTGTTTATTTCGTTTCCATGGTGAAGCTTGATTTTGGGGTGTGTGTTGTTTCAGGTGTGTTACGGAAATTGTTTAGACTTTTTTTTCCGCACTGGGGCCAATCACAATGTGTCTCGAATGTTCTTAGTTTGGGTTGTGGTGGTGCATTAGCCGGGCTCTGGATTCGAATTCCTTCCATGAACAGGTTATGCAAAGAACGGGTGACAGTTGGTGATCCATAGGGCTGCCTTCAAATTGCTTGTGTCTTTGTCCCTTTGTATATGAAATTGTGTTGGTTCGGCAGTGTTCTGTTAGTTTCCAATGAGGTCTTTAGCTGGTTGGTATTTTATTTTTGATGATTTCACAAGAGTTTTCTTTTATTGGGACTTTTTAATTGAATAGTGAAACCGACGTCGCACTTACAGCAGATTTCTTGTTTCTACGGGTAGATTTTGATCATTTTTCTAAGACAGTGGTAGAGTTTTTTGGTACGACTAATGAATCTGGTGGATTTAGCAATGGGGCTGTAGTTGTTTTGCTAAGTATTAGCTAGATTTTGTCAATTGGTGGCTCCTATGGAGCGTGACTATGGGTCTAATGAGGGTATGCCTTCTTTGTGTATTTTTGGGAGCCGTATAATTTGGGCATCTAGAAGATTTTTCTCTTGGGATGATCGTCTTTGTTGATTTCTTTGCTTATGTGGCTGGTTTATAATTTTTCTTCTTGTTAATTTTTCAAGATATGTGGTTGGGTCTGTGTTTATAGGTTGGTATGTGGAGTCTTTGGAGTAGTCTGTCATTTGTTTCATAGTCTTTTCTGTCCATTACTACTGTGGCATTTCCTTTGTCTGCTGGAGTATCATTTTTCAGGGTTTGTAACGCTCTGAATTCATCTTTTTGCAGAATTATGTTTTGTGTGGTTTCGGTAGTGGCATTAATGTGAGTAACCTGGTGTCTATTCTGTCAGCTTTCATCTGTTTAATTTGGTTAGCCTGGGATTTTTTGCAGTGCTATGGCAATAATATTGAACTCCTTTGGATAGGACATCTGTTCTGTTTTGTTGAGTTTTCTGCTGGAAAACATTGTATATACTAATTGTTTTAGGTGTTGCGGTGGGTTAGGAGTTTTCTTGTCATTTCTAATTTTTTAGTTTTTGAAGAGTTTTTCATTTTTGTAAGTGGTTTCAGTTTCAGCTCTCCAAGTTTGTAAGTTGTTTTTATCTATCCCGAAGTAGAGGGTGGATTTTGCTGCTCAATTCCAGGTGTAGTGTAGCAAATCTTTGTTTAACTGATCTAATTGGAATCTTTTATTGTGAGCTTCATTTCTGAGTAGAGATATTCTGTCTTTTCAGGATACGTTTGGTAGCTGCTGCTGTGTTCTTATGAAATGTTTAATTTCGAAGCAGGTTGGTGTTACATTGTTTGTCTCTACAGCTGCATAGGAATTTTTCTCGGTCACAATAGTATTCCTGCTCTTTTAAACTTCCAGCTTCTCATAGCTTTTTGATCTGGCTGTTTATTTCCTCCCGTAAGAGGTCAGATATTTGTTTTTTTAAGCTTTCGCGGGTACTTTATCATGTGTGCTTTTAAGCTTCCTTCGGGTATATTATCCACGTCATACTGGTTAGTTCTGTTAAAGTTGTACAAACACTTTCAGCAAGGAATCTCATCTGCCATCATAGGCTTCTTGTATTGAGTTAGTTACCTGGTTTCAAATATTCGAGGCTGTCCATTCTGATTGGCTTAGGACCTGGGTCTGTGGTTTCATTGGAGTCTTGGAGTTTGAATTGATTTGGTGTTTCGTACGTTTCTTGCTGTCTGTTTTGTGGCTTTGATTGGCTAGCGCAAACTCTGTTTCTTTTGTTGAGACTTTCAGTGTACACGGCTGGCTCCGTGTGTAAGGATGGCTGCTCTTCATTAGCAAGCTGCTATTCATTAGGCATCAGTTGGGTTTTCACCTGGTGCCTGGCAGGTAGGGGGGGGTCGTTGAGTTGGAGGCTATCAGAGGCGAGCTACTGTTTGTGTCCCAGGTGTTTTGCCTGGCTTGTGGAAGTGGAGATCTTTCTTATTGTGAGTACGTGCAGTCCGCTCCCAAATGATTGACCAGTCTGCCTGGAATCATCTCTTGCTATTTCATTGCTTTCAGGTTTTTTTCAAATGGTCTATGGCTTTCTGATTATTCTGTGGTGGGTTTTACTACGTGGCTAGGTTTTAGTAGGCCATTGGAAGTTTGATGTTTGTGACCTGTGGTTTTCATGTGTCTGGACTAGCTGAGGTGTGTGTTCCAGCTTTGTCTACTGCATTGTTTGTGTTCATCTATCATGGCTGTTTCAGCTTCCTTTGGGTATTTCCACATGTCATGTAAGTGCTTTTAAAGTTGGAGCAACATTTCAGCAGAATCTCAATTGCCATATCAGGCTTCTGTATTGAGTTTGTATGTGGGTCAGGCTCTCACAGCCGTTGGTTTTAAATTTGAGGCTAGCCTATTGTTGTGCCAGGATGTTTCTTTTCTACATCCTGATTGGTTGGGAAGTCTTGGTCTGTGTTTATTGGACTTGGAGTTTGTTTGATTGGTGTTTCTGGTTTCTTCTGTCTATTTTGTGGCTTTGATGGCTGCAACACTCTGCTCCTGCACTGGAGGCTTCAGTGGCAGCTTGTGCTTCGTGCGAAAGGACGGCTATTATCTATTAGGAAGCTAGGTTTCATCTGGGTGCCTGGTTGGGGTGTGTTTGAGCTGGAGGCTCAGAGGGAGTCTGTTTGTGCCCAGGTGTTTGCCTGGCTTGTGGGTGGAGTCTTTCTATTTGAGAGTGCAGGCTTCCAAATGATTGACAGTCTGGTGGAATCATCTCTTCTATTCATGCTTTTCAGGTCTTATTTCAATCTCAATGGCTTTTCTGATGATTCTGTGGCTGGGGTTTTCCTATAGTGGCTAGGGTTTTAGTGCCATTGAAGTTGATGTTGTGACCTGTGGTTTAATGTGTTGGACTAGTGAGGAGTCTAGTCAACCTATTTTCCAAAGCACCAGAAGACAAGACAAGAAGCTATGGATGTAAACTAACCTAGAACGAAGGAGAAATTTCCTGACAGTGAAAACAATTAGCCATTGGAACAGCTTGCCTCCAGAAGTTGTGAACGCTCCAACACTGGAGGCTTTTTCAAAGAAATTGGAATGGTATATAAGGTCTCCTGGATCTTTTCTGGAATAGTATAAGGTCTCCTGCTTGAGCAAGGGGTTGGACTAGAAGACCTCCAAAGTCCCTTCTGACTCTGTTATTCTGTTAGATGTTGGATTCCCCTAAGGTTCTTTCAGATTTCAAGGAGAGATAGTCTGCTCTAAATTGCCTTTAGGTGGTGCTTAAAACATTGTACCTTCTCCAGCCTGCTGGACTCAAAGAATACATGCCACAAGGAACACAGCATTGTTCCCTGTTTGATTATTCACTTCCTTTGTCAGCAATTAATCTTTACTGTCACTTTTATGGAAAGGCACTCTTGATTTACTAACGTATTTAGCAAGGGTCAATAAAGGCGGTGTAATATAGGCATAGTCAAAGCAATACAATTACCGAAATTACTCACCTTGAAATGCTCAACTGTCACCTGTTGTTGCCTTTCCTATTTGCTTCTTCTGAGGGTTTGCAGACCCTGACCATTGATTGCTGTGGATGTATCTACTTTTCTGCAGGTTGTCAATAGATATTGGACAACTCATCTGCCCACCATAGATTTCCTGGGGTTAGGGCAGTGCAAGACCCAACACACAGCTGTGTGTTACATGCAGATTATCTCCCTTGCAGTTCCTCACTCAAGAGGGATAAAACATCATCCAAATCTTATATGTATCATTTTGTACCGCTAAACTTTTAGGTGAAAATGGTTGCTCCCTGGCTTAAATAAATATATTCAGGGGTGGGGGTTCAAAGGGTTTTGGGAGAGCCCCTAGCTAAGATTCTGTGCAGTTTGAAGAACACCCAAATCCCACCCCTGGCTGACCCTGCCCACTCCGCTCCTCCCAGGAATCCCCACACATCCTGTTTTGGATGCAGGTAAGTGCAGGGTGCATGTGGAAGCTCAGGGAGCGTGAAAAATGGACCTCCTGGAAGTTTGGAAAGCTGGAATGGGCCTGTTTGCAGCTTCCAGAAAGCCCTCCGGAGTCTGGGGAGGGCATTTTTGCCCACCTAGAGGCTCAAGGAACCACTTCTTCTGTGATCTTTTCTATTATAGGACAGCTCTTGGTTTTTAGCTGCAATACTATGATATATTTCAATATGGATGACACTGGATGTTTCTGATTACTATTTGTAAATACATATTATTATTTGATGGGATCATACTTTGTATATTGTTATCTTCAAAGGTTTTTCAAACTGGATGTGGAGGAACACAGTAATACCTTCTAAGTAATACCTTGAAGTTAGCCCTTGGTTCCTTCCACAGAAGCCAACCAAAGTGAGGATGAGGTTAAAGTACCAAGTTTGATTTTAATTATATGGTGTGGGAGAATTTATTTTTTAAAAAAACTATGGGGAAAAGAGAGAACTAATCCAGTTTGTTCATATGGTTAAGTGGTTAAGGTTACGGTATGGTCTAGGAACTGGGAGTTTGGGAATTCTAGTCTTGCTTTAGGCATGAATACCAGCTGGGTGACTTTAGGCCAATCAACAGAAGACAAGGTGTTCTAGTCAGGCATGAAAGTCAGTTGTGTGACTTTGGGCCGGTCACTCTCTCTCACCGCACCCCACACTGCAGGGTCATTGTTGTGGAGAAAATAGGAGAAGGCAGGGATATTATGAATGTCCACCACCTTGACTTACTTAAAAAATAATAAAGTCTATAAAAATCAAATCAAATCAAGGAAGGAAGGAAGAAAGAAAGGAAGGAAGGATTATTTCCTTACACACCCATAAATTAATAGTTTGCTATACAATTCAGTGTGTTCCAGGTTGGAATGTTTCATAGTCATTCAAATGTGAAAACATCAGGATTGCTATATTGCATTTCTTATGCAGGCAAGTTACCTGTCGCCATCCAAAAGGCAATTCAGATGTTTAAGTGTGTCTACAGGGATTGATTAAGTGCCAAATAAAGTGGATAGATTTTTAGAAAAGGCTTGAGCTACTCACAAGGCTCATTGACTGCTGGATAATGTCCTTACTCTTTCATTGATTTTCAAGCTATTATGATAATCTAGTTTTGACCTTTTGAATGACACAGGCAAGCTGTGCTCCCTTCCATAATTCACACAACAAACCTATGGCTCAAGCAAAACCAAAACAGGCACTCTGCCATTCCTGTCCATCAATATTGATCAAATCAAATGACCCACAAAATAAATAAAGAAACATAAAGTTTCTTCCAGTGTTGTGGGCTTCACAAGCACAACCTCATTGTGGTGTTGATGCTCAGTTCAAATGGACCAATTAGTTGGAAGAAATGTATATCCAACAAACAAAGCCATAGACAATGTTTATATTGAAACAAGCAAGAAATGTGTCATGGAGAAGGAAGAAAGAATTGAGCTGGTAAGGAATAGACTGGATTTAGGAGACCAGTAAGTTTAGAATCTGTTTTATCTTATTTTAAACTTGTATAAGATGTTTTATAGATGGCGTTAGACCAAGCAAGGTTGGCAAGGATGTTTAAAGATAATTCAGTCAAATGTTGGAAATGCCACCAGACACTTGGGTCATATTATCATATTTGGTAGAAATGTGTAGAAGCCAAAAATATCGGACAAAAATACACACATGGTTGGAAAAGATGATACAACAGCATATTGCTTTAAAACCTGAAATATTCCTGTTCAGGATTTTACCTGAAATTTATAGTAAAGAGAATGTATATTTGATTATCCATGGATTAACTGTGGCTAGAATTGTATTTGCTCAAAATTGGAAAAGTGGAGAGATTCCTACTGATGAAAACGTGATCAGGAAAATATTAGAGTATGCAAAAATGAATAGATTAACACTTGCAGTTGAAGAGAAGGAGCAAACTGAATATTACAAGATATGGGAACTATTTTATCAATGGCTAGAGAAAAAATATGAAAGCTAGAAATAGCTAATAGATAAGTGAAATATAGAAAATATATTAATAGAACTAAATATGTTAAGAAGAGGAGTGTTATAGTGATAATGATATTATGTATATGAATAAGATGAGAATAGAGAATTAATACCAAAGTAATGAATATGGTTGTAAATTATAATTGTTATTGCACAAGATATTTCTACCCAGGCAATGCCCCGTTAAATGGAAGATGAACTGTTTGCATTTAAAATTGAAAAAAAAACTATTAAAAAAAATCTGATTTATCTGATGATGTTGCCTAGCTTGGTAATGAAACATCAGCAACAAAGAAACAAGCTCAGAGAGCACCAAGAACCTCATGTTTCAACTGATCAGGAACAAAAAATAAGCTATTAATGTCTAAATGGGTGAATTTTAAAGTGGTGGGATTACCTTTTTTTTACTACCAGTTCTGTGGGCATGGCTTGGTGGGCATGGATTAGTGGGCATGGCAAGGGAAAAATACTGCACAATGCCCATTCCCTCCCCACCCCACCCCACCCCACTAACCTGCTTTCCAGCTCAGTTTTTCTGTGCAGGCAACCAAAGAAGACCCACCCAATCAGCTGGGATTTGGGAGGCAAAGAAGAGATGGGGGTGGAGCCAGTCAGAGGTGGGATTTGCCAGTTCTCCAAACTACTCAAAATTTTTGCTACCGGTTCTCTAGAACTGGTCAGAACCCCCTGATTTTAAAGATATATACAAGACATGGTGTCAACCTGCAAAACAACTTCTGTTGAAGCCACACTTATTTATGCTTCATATTTTGTTGCCATTCAGGGGGGAGAACATGAGGAGGGGGGGACTCAGGAATGTGGTGCCTCAATCGGCTCGCCATAACATCTATAAGCTGCCGTGAGAACCAAGGTCATGTCACGAACACCTGTTGAAGTTGAACTTCATCCTACATCTAGACTGATTTGCTCATGTGATCTGAGAGAAAAAGGGGGAGAGGAGTGGGGAGGTTTGCTTCTTTTAAATATTCCTAAACACAGGAACAAGTTAGAGATAGCTTCAACTTTCTTTCTTTTTTAAAAGAATAAGTTTTATTGTGCTTTTTTTCCTTAATATACATAACTATTCATAGTTATATAATGCCGTTGTGTGCTGGTTGCACCTTTTTTTCTTTCCCATCCTGTTATATATCCTAATTAAAACTATCCTATAGTATGATCTCTCCATCATATTATACTTCCAAATTATCTCTATTATCTTCTACCATGATATATTGTTACAATCCTCATTTTATGCACTTCATATTATATTCATGTCCAGTTCATAAATATACTTTACCTTACTTATTCTTACATCTTCCCCTATCTCTGTATATATGTGTTTTGTTGATCTTCTTTCCTTATTTAACACTAATCTCTGCTTCTATTATTTATCCAATTATCCAGTGTTAAATAGTACTCTGACTCTTCCTTATGTTTAAATTCTATTGTAAGCCTATCCATTTCAGCACACTCTAGTATTTTTTTTATTACTTCCTCCTCTGTATGTATCCTTTCATTTTTCCAATTTTGTGCATATAAGATTCTTGCTGCAGTTGTTGCACTGATTTTTTTATTGACCAAGTGTGATTGGACACACAAGGAATTTGTCTTGGTGTATATGCTCTCAGTGTACATAAAAGAAAAGATACATTTGTCAAGAGTCAAGAATCATAAGGGAAACAATAATAGTCATAGGTACAATAAGCAATCAAATCATACTAGGAAACAGTCAATATAAATCATAAGGTACAAGCGACAAAGTTACAGTCATACAGTCACAAGTGGGAGGCAATGGGTGATAAGGAGTGATGAGAAGATTAATAGTAATAGTAGTGCAGACTTTGTAAATAGTTGGACAGTGTTGAGGGAATTATTTGTTTAACAGAGTGATGGTGTACAGGAAAAAACTGTCCTTGTGTCTAGTTGTTCAGGCGTGCAGTGCTCTATAGTGTCATTTTGAGGGTAGGAGTTGAAACAGTTTATGTCCAGGATGTGAGGGGTCTGTAAATATTTTCACAGCCCTCTTTTTGACTCGTGCAGTATACAGGTCCTCAATGGAAGGCAGGTTGGTAGTAATTGTTTTTTCTGCAGTCCTAATTACTCTCTGAAGTCTGTGTCTGTCTTGCTGGGTTGCAGAATCAAACCAGAACATATGTTATATATATTATAAAATATGTATGATTGTTATTTGTATGAATAAAAATGTGAGTCTTTTATTGTATTTCCTTGCTATTATCTCCAATAAAAATTGTTCTAGTTTCATGTCTATTTGTTGTTTCATCATCTCTTCTAGCCAATTCTTTATCTTCTGCCAATATTTTTTTCACCACTGGACAGGTCGACCACATGTGATAATAAGATCCCAACTTTTGTTTGCACTTCCAACATTCAGGTGATACGTTTGGGAACATTATTGCCAATCTTGCTGGTGGCAAGTCCCAACTTCAACTTTCTAAGTGCTGATATGATGTGCTCATTAAAGGATCTTTTGAATCTCAAAGCATCAGAGTACTGACTTCCCTGCATTCATTATTTGGAACAATGACATTAAGCTAGCTAAAAAAAAAAAAGGAAGAAAGTTGGTGNTAAAAAAAAAAAAAGGAAGAAAGTTGGTGGAAGGAATACTACTGCCAAAGAAAGCACAAGGGCATGAATAGAGTCACTAGGAGTTGAATTCAAGTTGAAGTAACATTTTCTCTTATCTCTTTAGTAGGAATGAACAATCCAAGTACCTTTTTCTGCAGCTTTCATAATCATTTGACAACAGCCTTGCTTAAGGCCCTGTCACACTGCCCAACGGATGCAAAACGTTTGTAAAAAGGACACAGTGGATGAGAACAATGTTCCATCTGTTGTTATCCGCTCTCAAAAGGGGCGAAAATTTGCATAACCAGAGCGGATAACACGGAAAGGAAGAAATGAACAGATGGGGGGAGGGACGCAGGGCAGGATGGAAGAATGGATGGAACCAGAGCGGAAGCTAGAGGATGGATAGCATGATGGGCAGCGGCTATGGCAGATTCGCTAGGCTTCCGGGGACCCCAGAAAGTGATGCAGCAATGGATACAGACAGGTGCGAGTAATGTGACGTGAGCGGTGAACGGATTCGTCACAGACGGCAATGCCTATGCGGATGCAACAGCGGAAGCCTAGCGGATTGCCCTGCTGTTAATTGCGTCATTGTGGAGGGTGATTCAGCCCGCGAGATCCCTATAAGGGAGCAATCTCGGGCAGGTCATATTCCATTCTAGTAGAATTAGACCTGCGCCAGAACGGGCCCAATATTGGAGTTGCCTGTCCTGGCTGCCATTAGCTGCCTAGGCCTATCCTGCCACCCCTATTGGCTTTGCCGTATGCCTTGGTGACCGTGCCTCCCCACAGCCTTGCTGCTGCACTTGGATGCCACTCCCTCAGCCTTGCTGCTCAGCCTTGAGTGCCATTATGCCTCAACCTGCAGCCTGTGGGCTAGCCTGCCTTGGTGCCTGCCTCCACTGCACAGCCTTGCTGCTGCCCTTGCCAGGCCTTGGTGCCTGCCTTGCGTGTCCTGCCTGCCAGCCTTGCTGCCTGCCGAAGCCTTGCTGCCTGCAGCCTTTGCTGTCCTGCCTGCCTAGCCAGACTCTTTCCTGCCAGCCTCTGACTTGCCAGCCCTCGCAAGAGGGACAGGGCCACCCTCCCCGCCCCCTGGCCCTCACTCTGCTTCAGCTCGGGGCCTTTCTGTAAGCCACAGGCTTAGCTTTCTGCGCCTTGGGGCTTTGCTTGCTTTCTGCTTCTGGAGGAGGTGATGATGATGTTCTCAGGGTGCTTCTGCTGGGTGACTTACTCTCTGCTGAAGGACTGCTCCTGGAGGTAGTGCTTCTGCTGGTGCCTTACCCTGCTGAAAGCTGCTCCTCGTCCTGCTGGTCCTGCTCATCCTACTCGTGTCCTGGAACGTTGCTCGTCCTGCTCGTCCCTCTCATGTCCTGGTCTTGGTCATCGCGCATCATTCCTGCTGGTCCTGCTCGTGCTTCCTGCGTCCTGCTCATGCCTGGTCCTGCTCATTACTCCTGGTCACTGCTCGTGATGCTGCTCTGCTACTTGATGATTGATGATGATGATCTTGCTGGTGCTGCTGTTGCTGCTGCTGGATGATAGATGATTATGGATCCTTCTGGTTGATGCTGCGTAATACTCCATTGAGGGAGAAACATGAGGATGAGGTGCTGGAAGTGCTGAGAGAGAATGACTATCTTTGTGGCGGAAAGGGACACCGGACGATACAGGGAAACCAAAAGGAAGCAGCTGCTATGGAGAGAGAGAGCAGAGAGTATGGGTTACACTTCGGCAGGTGCGCTTCCTCAGCTGGTGGAAACATATGCACACCTAGGTACGCGAAAGCTGCACCTCAAAGAAATCGTGGCCAAGGCCACGGTTAACCTGACGAGACAGGAAGAGACCTATGTCATGGCCAGGTGCAGCTTCCTGAGAGGGTGAGATCCGCCACCGAGCAGTAGTAGCAGCAGCAGCAGCCACCTCTGCAGACCCTCTCTTTCTGTGTCAGGCCTGCTGAGAGCAAGTCCTCTTCCGGCAAGAGTCAGTTTCCTATTCTCCAAAGGAAGGTTTCTGTTGGAGGTGTTTGCCACGGCGGAGAAACCCACGGACAGGTGTTTTAACCGTTGGTGCAGAGAGCGGTGGAGGACTCCCTGGGCAGTGGGAGAAAGGAGCATGGCACTTCCACCACAACCCTACCCGCACTCCACCCCAGACTCCACCTCCACAGAAAGGCAGAGAGCCCAAACAGGAGGGGCAGAGCCACACTGTCCTGCTGGAGCGATCAGGGACACCATCTGTAGCAGCATAGATCTCCTCTCTCAGTGCTGTCCACACCAACTCCCTCATCCTCCAACCGGAAGCCTTCCTCACCTATGGTGAACCGAGACCCTCATGACATCGGCGGAACCCCAGTACCAGGTGGTGAAGACCGGATCAACCGAGTAGCTGCCCTTCACAATCCTCCAGACCAAGAGAGAACCTGCTCGCCGACCCAGTCCAGGTCTGCTCCTCCACCCCAGGGATGATAGTTCCCTCCCATTCAAGGCTTCCCACAGGCTCTCACCTACCAGGGCCTAGGCTACAGAGGTCCAGCAGCACAGGGACAGCAGCCTCTCCCACTCCAGCACAGAGTATCAGCGACACCTGTTGCACCGGGTTCCACTGATGTAAAACCGTGCCCTAGCCACGCCAATGATGCACCAACAAACAGCGATGCCCAACCCATGCCACACGGATGCCATCAATGCCGTCCTCACCAGGCTGCAGACCAGGACAGCCCCACTACACTGCTCCTTCTCCATCCCACAGCCAAGCCCGGCCATCAGTACATCTGTCCTCGCACTGGGGCTGACACACACATGGCAATAGGATGGAAGGAGCTACTCAACATTACGGGGCTGAGGCCAGCAGTCCGAGAGCTTCCTCAACCACACCGATCCACCTGTTGAGGTTCCTCTCGGGGCCAGGCCACCCAGTGGGTGCTTTCATGACCACCCACAATCCAGCACCACCCACTCCACAGCACCTGACCCTTCACCCCTGGAGACTGGGACACCTCCGAGTGAACCAAGAGGGCAGTGCCAGAGACATGGCTGGCTATGGCTATCCTGTGGACGTTATATTGACACGTTGACTTGCGGATCATTTTTCTTTTAAACTTGTGATTAATAAAGTTATCCTTGCTTCACACACTGCCTCATTTGTTTTATTAAATAAAGTCTTGGTTGCGGAAACTTTTTAGAAATGGTTTAATCCTTTGCATGTTGTGGATGAGGTAAAGGATAGCAGTGGGTGGCAGGGTATTACCTTGGATGGATGGGTAAATAAGCTTTTGGGATAGATAAACCTCCAGTGAAAGCATAAGGTGGGACTGGAATCGGTAACTCTCCAGGTGC
>BHFT01022465.1:0-11571 GCA_004320025.1 Laticauda laticaudata
GCAAAAACTTAAAAGAAAAACAAAAAACATATATGTACATGTGTGTGTGTGTGTGTGTGTGTGTGTGTGCAAATTAGCCAACAAGACAAATATTTCCTCCCTCCTATATTCATGGTCAAATTCATCATAAAAGACCTGATGATACATGGAGTCTCAGGAGAAGGGAGACTGGGAGACTTCGATTGGCAGTTCATTGACAGATGTAAGCAATATCCACAATATCAAGTTGGGTAAAAGAAGGCAATGACAGTTCATATTTATGAAAAAGAAATAAAAAGAAACCTTGAAATTACTTACCCATTATTCTAATTGATGGTGTAGCAAAAATGCATGCTTCCTGTTGTGGAGACTTCATAGTAGGTCGATGAATAGTGCAGTCCTAGTAGAACAACAATCAGGCTTTAGAAAGAGTTGATTGACTTTTGACAAATGTGCCATCTTGCGCCATCTAATTAAAAAATATGTCAGACAGGAGAAACAATGGTTTGCCAGCTTTATAGATCTTAGTGCAGCATTTGACATGGTAATCAGAGAAATATTGTAAGTAATCTGTCCACCAATTAGTTAGGTTGGCAAAACATAAACCAACAATGTATGTTTGTAGCTTTAGGACAAAGTTACTGTATTGATTTGTACTATGTTCCATTGGTTGATTGCATTGCAGATTGCCATAAGAGGGAGCAAGAGATCATGGCTTGCACAGCGGAAGCCTAATGGATGCCTGGCATTAATTGCGCATGCGGGGGAAATGCATTGCGTAAGCCCCTCGGATATAAAGGGAAGCAGCTCGCACGTGGCCAGAATTCAGAGGAAAGACCTGCTGCTGGATACATCGAGTCCTTGCCTGCCTTGCCTGCCATGCAGCCTGCAAGCCTTGCTGCCAGCCTCCTCCAACCCTCCTGGCCAGCCTCCCTGCCAGGCGGCCTCTCTGCCCCTGCCTGCCAGCTTGCCTGCCAGCCTTGGTGCTCTGCCAGCCTGTGTGTCTGCCTTGGTGCCTGCCTGCTCTGCCAGGCTTCCATGCCAGACTGGTGGCCAGCCTCCTGCCACCTCCCTGCCAGCAGCAACCCCACAACCATGGAAGAAGCAAAAGCCTCGAGCAACCTGTGCCATCCCTCCAGAGGGACTAAGGCCACCCTCCCGCCCCCTGTCCCTGACCTCTGCTTCTGCTGGGCTCCTGCTGCTCGGCTCGCTCTTCTGTGCTGACTTCTGCCTGAAGCTGCTCCTGGCGTGGTGCTTCTTGCTGATCATACTCTGCTGAGCTGCTCCTGGCAGTGTGCTCTGCTGCTGTTGTTACTCTGCTGAAGCTGCTCCTGGTCTGCTGTCGCTGCTCGTCCTCTGGTCCTGATCATGTTCCTGACTGCCGTCCTGCTCTTATGCTCCTAGTCCTGCTCGTGCCCTGGTTCTTGCTGGCGCAGCTGAGTGCGTTACTCTGCTGCTGCTGATCCTTGGTCCTGCTGTCCTGCTGCTGCTGGCGCTCTATCCTGCTGCCTGCTGCTGATGATGATGATAATGCCATGCAGATTATCATTCTGCTGGGATGTATTATGATGATGAATATGATCCTGCCGGTCCGCTGCTGCTGGTGATGTGGAGGAGCAGCCCTTACCACCTGGAAGCCCCTCGTATTAGGCCAATCCTGATCCTCCAAAGGAGAAAGTGGATGCGGGACGGGTGAGGAGGCCAATTACTCATTGAGAGGAACACGAGGATGAGGTGCTGAGTAGCTGAGATAGAATGACTATCGGTGCGGAAGGGACACCAAGCCTTGTACATGGACAACCAAAAGGAAGCAGCTCTGGAAAAGAGAGCGGAGAGTATGCCTTACACTTCGAGATGCCTCCTCAATGTGGAAACACATGCACACCCGATACGGAAGCTGCACCTGAAAAATCTCCAGGCTACCAGTTAAGCGACAACAACAGAAAGACCTACTCATGCCAGCGTGGGGCAGGGCTTGTTTTTTCCTTGGGAGGTTGGAAAACCCAGCCGAGGAGCACCAGAGCCCCTCTCACAACCCCTCGCTCATCTGGCAGCCTGCTGAGACCAGTCCTCTTCCAGCCGAGAGTCTAGTCCCCGTCTCCAGGCAGGTTTCGTGGTGAGCGTGCCACAGCAGAGAACCGCCGGACAGTATTGGTAAGCATGGATCTTGAGACGGCCCTAGTGCGGTTGGGAGAAAGGAGAATCACGCGTTCCACCACAACCTAGATGCATCCACCACCCCAGCTCCGCCTCCGCAGAAAGACAGAGATTCTCGATGGACAGTCAGAGGGGCAGATGCCACACTTTCTGCCTTGTGGTGGAGTATCAGTGACATCCATCTGCACCAGCAAATCTCCTCGTCGTGCAGTGCGTGTGGGTGTCTCTATACTTATTGACCGACTCCTCATCTCCAACCTCAAGCCCCTCCTCACCTATGTCAAACCAGACCCTTCAGAAAACATGAGAAAGCCCAGCTACCAGTGGTGAAGGACCGTAACTCACCGAGCTGCCTTCACAACTCTCCAGATTCCAGAAGGAAACCTGCTCCCACCCAGCCCAGTCTGCTCCTCCACCCCAGGGGATGTTCCCTCCCATTCAAGCTACCCAAAGCTCCTCACTTACTCAGGGCGACAGCTACCAGGAGATCCAAGCAGCATCAGGCAGAGAAGCTCTCTTCTCTATTCTCTAGGCACAGAAGTCTATCTGTGAAAACCTGTTGCCACCGGTTCCCCACTATGCCAACCGATGCCACTCTCTACTCTCTATATATCTCTATCCGACGACACCGATGCCACCAACGCCATCCTCACCCAGCTGCAGACCAGGACATCCCCACTACACTTACTCCTTCCTCCACCCCACAGCCAAGCCCGCCTTCAACATCTCTCTATCGGTACTGTGACACCCCATGCATGGAGGAAGACCTCTCAGCATTAGTGGTCTGAGCCATCTATCCAGAGTTTCTGCAACACACCATCACCTGCTTGTCTCTCGGGGCCAGGCACCCCATGGGGCTTCAGACCAGGCATGAAGCCAACAACCAACCTCCACAGCACCTGCGACCCATTTCACCCCTGAGACTCGCGGCACCACTTCCGATGGTGACCTGTTGAAACTGCCAGAACAGGTGTGGACTTGGTCTTTTTCCTTTACAGCTTGCTGCTTTCAATAAAGTTTATCTTTAGATTTACACACCCTTGCTCACATTCTTTTTTTTTTTTCATAAGAAGTGCTCTCTGGTCTTAAAACTTTATAAATTGGTGTCAGCCATTGCTTTATATTGTGACTTATTGGGAATGGGTTATACAAGATAGTCACGCTGGGAGGGCTTTAGTTCACGGCTGACATACCTTTGTGAATGGAATAAGACTTTAGGAGTAGATAAACCTCCAGTGCAAATGCAGAGTGACGAGTATGTCCATCTCGCTGCCTCGATGCTGCTCTATCGATCTATGTTTATGCCGCTTTTTTCATCAAGTAACTAATGTATATCAACTTTCATCCTACACATGTCAACCAAAACACAACTTCTCATTTATTAAACGCCCTGTTCATTGTAGGGCCCACCCAAACATACATGCCCAATCTCATCCTATGTTATTATATCTATTCTGAAGATCATCCATTAATCAGCTATTCATCCTGTCTTGCCATCCACTTCTCCACTGGGGAGTTGCACCAGTGTTTCAGATGGTTGCTGCTGCTTCTTCCCTCACGTGAAGCTCTTTTGGGCCTTGCACATCCTCCAGTGCCTCTATTAGGTTTGCCCTTGCCTCCATTCCCCAGCTCCATGTCCCATTGCCCTTGTTTGAGCGTCCACAGAGCCTGTTCTGCTAAGGACTGTTCTGTATAGCGGGTGCGCATGAGTATTGCTGCAGGATGCAGCAAGCTTCCATGATCCTCCTCACGGTCTCTGGGTGATGCTCAATGGTGTAAGAATTACCTGGAACCTGTTGGCTCAGGATGCCAAAAAGGCGTTCCTGCCTGCCCTGACACCTGAGTTGAAGATCCTCTCTTCACGTGCAGGAGTCTGAAGTTAGGCTTCATGAGTAGTTTGAGGGATAAGGCTCATCCCCCATGATGAAGTTAGGGCACATCTTGCATGTCGCTTGGCGCAGGGGTCTGGATTCTATATCTTCTCTTATCTTATGAGTTGCATTCCAGCCCCTCCTTGAGCTGTCACTGCTTGTATTACCTGGCATCTGAAGATGAGCCGGTTGTCGAAGCATCGATTACATGTGAACTGCGTAGTCAGCATGACCATGGCAAGAGGATGATACTGAAGAAGCCCTTGTAATTGAAATAAGTGGACCCCGAGTTGGCTGGACTTTGCAGCCACTTGATTGCCATTCTATGGCTCCAATCGTGTAGGGACAGTTCCACTCTGATACCACTGCTCGTTGCAACTTTTTCCATCCGTCTTCAGGGAGGGCACTGAGAGCTCCTCCTTGGTATTCTTCGATGATGCTTCCACCACTATCTCTGACCACAAGCTGAATGTTTGTGTGTCCACCCTCCAGCCATTACTGTATTGCTGTTTGTAAGTGTCTCTGAGCCAGTGGCACAGATGATGATGCAATCCTTGAGCCCAGGTCCAGCTGGCCGAAGTTGATGTTTGCTTTGTCAACCTGGTTCAGCCACTGCACAACTTCACAAACATGCTGACATTCTCATAAGTTCTGAATTGCTCCGAGTGTCTTCATCCTGAGCCTCACCATCGCTTGTTTGTACATCCGTACTGCTTGTTCTTCTCGCTGATCATCTTCGGACCCAGATCCTCCTGGCCCCTCCTTTTCTTTCCCTAGTAAGTTCACAGAGCCCTGTAGTATGCTTCGCCACTGTTGCGATGTGCTGCCAAAACGACTTTGTTACGAATCCACGGGAACAGACTGTATGCTGGGAGAGAGAAGAGTCAGATGAAGGCTGCAGAGCGTCTGCACCAGCGGCTGCTGGTCTATGAACAGTGAGATGCAGACGAGTTCCTCCCCCTTTTTATAGGCAGTATAGGTGTCCCTTTGCATCCTCAGCATCTTCTACATCCTTCTAACATCCCTAATATCCGAATAGTCCCCTCTGCGAAGTTTCTCGTTATTAAACTCTTTTCCATGATGCATCGTTCTGCATCTGATTCTGCATCCGTTCGCACCGTTGCCACTTCCTCCCTGCGTCGAGCAGATGCGAGTTGCGCGGATGCCACAGCAGATGCCTATGCATATTGCGAATACGTAACGGATGCAGAACGGATGCCTAGGCAATGCGTACATGCAGAATGGATCGCATTCAATAGCTTTCCACGCAAAAGTTTTGAGCAGCCTCAAAAACTTTCTGAAGCAGATGAAACATTCAATAAACGGCATCTGGACAATAGAGAGGAAGCAAAACGGGGACGGCATGGAACATCACGTGTTAACCAACGGATGGCAAGCTTTTTTGTCCATTTTACATCCTCTTTGCATCCGTTGGTGCAGTGTGACATGGGCTTAAATAAAGAAAGAATGGCTATTTAGTTAGTTTTATGGGGAGCATTGAAAATTATTGAGTAGCAATTCAATTTTTATTCAGATAATTATCATACCGTCCAGCCATAATTTAACGAGATTCCTAATCTCATCAAAAATTGTTTTACCGAAATCAAGTTATATCACTAGCATTTCCATAATCTATTTAGGAAGTGTAATACGATGGAGAATGACTTTGGGGACAGGAAGAAGAGTTGCTGCCCCAAAGAAAGGATCGGATAAAAGCTGGAAGCCCACAGCTATGTAATGTTAGAGAAAAAAGTGAGAAAGTAGTTTGAAAGAACAGATCCATTAAGTTTGGCATTCCTGATCTGTAATAAAGTTTTCCTTTATATCTTAACTGGGAAGTGGTCACAAATGCAGTGGATTTGCAAGGATACATGTAGTCCAGCAGAAAACTTTCCAGATCCAACTGGAAAGAAGTTTCTTTCATCATCACAGTTTTATTCTGTTTAATAAATCTAGTAAAATAAAAATTTCATAAAACGTTCAGAATAAAATTCCATCTAAACATTAATATGAATAAAACAATACATTTTAAATTGGGTATATGAAGAAAAGAGGAATACAACCATGTGGAATACAACCATGCATGGTTGAATACATAATACAACCATGTGGAAAAAACTACGAATTGTCACTTCATGATTAAATCCTTTCTCAATTGCTTCTCTCCAGAATGTTTTAAGTAGAAATGTCCTTTCTAGCAACTTGATATCACAAAGACAAAGGGGAAAAACTAAGTGAAGAATCTGCCAGTCGTTGTATCCCCTGCAACATTGGGAATTAGAATTTTTTTATTTATCTAAGTGAAATCCAGCTTGACTAGGCTAATATTTACAGGATATCCACCTCCATTATTCATTGATGGTTAGTTCTACCATAGTACATTTTCTGTTCCTTGTTTTTCTCTTTAGTCTCTGCCTCAGTCCAAATGTGTGGAAAATTGTTGTGCTGTATTTTTCAAGCAGGTTCAGAAAGGAGAGCCAATTTGCTGCTATGATTGTGTTCCTTGTCCTGAGGGGACCATCTGCCCTCAGGAAGGTGGGTGACATCACAGAAAAGGATGTTGGATTCATCCAGAGCACTTTGATCAATGTGCTTTCTAAATGAGACACATCTGAGGTTGACAATTTTAGGGATCTTCATTTACAAGCTGCTGAATGTCTTCTATAATGGGAGGAATAAGAAAAAGACCTTGAAGGACGAGGTAGGAAGAGATAGAAGAATATGGTGGATGATGCAAGGCTACTTGTATCAGAGGAAACCTCTCTCCTATTCAACAGTTTGGAACCTTTCTCAGGAACATCTGAATTGTTTGAAATTGAGGAAAGGTTTCAAGTCAATGGCTTCTGCTCATCAAATCCAGTTTATATTACAGGCCAAAAGTTATACCAATCAATCAATTAATTAATCAGTCCATCTTTACCAAAAACGTGGAAAACAAAAAATATCTAATTCAGGAACCCTGGAGGGAGAGCATTTGGGTTCAAAGGACAAGAGAAATAAACACACAAACTCAGCACAGAGAGGTTAGGTGTGAAAGAAAGGATGCAAATTAAATTTATAATTATTAGAGGTAAAATTTGTCTTTTTTTTTAAATTTCTAATGCTTTAATTTTCCATGTTATGGATTTAGAGGCAGTGGTGGGATTCTACCAGTTTGCACATATTCACTAGAACCAGTTGTTAACATTCTAAGCAGTTTGGAGAACCGGTTGTTGGAAGACATTAGTGGCCTAATCCTGGAAGAAAGACAGGAAGGAAACATTCTGGTGTTGCTTACAGAAACTCTCTCCGTGAACCCTTATTACTTTCTTTGCAGGACTAGACTTCCTGTCTCAGGAACTTCTCTGGAGCTTTTTTCCCCTACTTTGCTGGAACTTTGCTTGTGTGGAGTGACCATTCAAAGTTACAATGGCACTGAAAAAAGTGACTTATGACCATTTTTCAGGCTTACAATGGTTGCAGCATCCCCACAGTCATGAGAGGCCAAGTGTGCCTCAATGTGAGTGATATTGTGTTGCCCATGCCCAGCCTGTCACATGACCACCAAGCCACACCCAAAAACTAAGCCATGCCCAGAGAACCGGTTGTTAAAAAATTTGAATCCCACCCCTGTTAAGAGGTAAATATTGTTTATACCCCACTTTAACAATCCCACATTCAGCAGAACCACCATCATGGATTCCTTGGTTGGACTATGACTGTGTCTTGCCTTTTGAATGAATGAATGAATTCTCATTGGCCAAGTGTGATTAAACCAGGGGGGATATTTTACCAGTTTGGCTGAACCAGAAGCTCTGAAGATCATCTGGGAGCCAATTAGTTTGTTCTGATGATCAGGTGTGGGCCCGCCTACCTGCTCCGGCTCCATACTGACCTTTATTTCCTGCTTTTGAAGCTCAGCTGCATTGCACGGTGTTCTGTATGGAACTTGGAAGGGTCCAAGTTCCCTTTTCTGATTGGCTGAAAAGGCCATTCGCGGATTGGCTGTCAGAGAATCAATCCGGTTAACCCGCCAAATGGTGGGAACAGTTAAAGCAGTGTCATTGGCCACAAGCCGTGAGCAAGCCGCTATAAAAAGTGCTGCTGCAGCTTGGGCTTTTGTTCCGTTACTATTGCCTAGCAAGTTTAAAAAAAGAGTTTATTGTTGGAACCCGGTCTCACACGCTTCTTTCCGGACGGAACACTGGCGACGAAGGTGGGATTGTCGTAGAAGAGTGAGACCGAAGCACTTTGTGATCTGAACCGAGCAAGAGAGATGGCCGGTAACAACACGCCACCCACACCATTCAATCCTGATGAAGAGGATTGGGAGTCGTATATCGATTACTTTCTTATGTTTTTGGAAAGCAACGATCTGCAGGAAATCTCTGATCAGAGAAAGAAGGCTGTTTTCCTTACACACTGCAGACCAGCTGTCTTTAAAATGGTGAAGGCGCTGGCTAAACCCAGAGATGTCAAACAGATGACTTGGCCTGAGCTGAACAGAATGCTCCAAGCACACTAACGACACTCTGTGGTCCTTCCCACTTGATAAAAAGACATGAGTTCTAACAGAGGGACCAGAAGGACGATGAAACCTGTTGGAGATTTTGTAGAAGCCTGAGAACATCAGTTGGAAGAAGCTGCGATTTCCAGAACAATGGACGAGGCCATGAGGAACGCGTGGTCCTCGTTTGATGGACATACACCCTTTAGAGCAACTCTGATATAGACCAAAATAACCGTGGCCGAGACGCAAATTGCAGAGGCAACCGTAGTGCAACATTTACTGCACGTCACTAGGGGGAGGAAGAATTTTTGCGAAGCTTGATCTTGCACAGGCGTATCAACACTATCTGTTGATCCCATTACACAAGAGGCTACAGACTTTGTGACACATAGAAGGGGCGTTATCGCAGTTCGCGTGTGCGGTATCTGCCTATCCGCCGCAATTAATGGGCACCGTCATGATAGGGAGGCGAAAGGAGAAAGAAACGACAGGAGAACGAGTTCCTCGGGATGAGTGTGCACAGAACGTCTTGGGTACTGACTCTTTTTATTATGCTCATTCAAAAGGAGGTGATTGTTATACAGAGCCTAGGTCAAGCCCCAGGTCAGACAAAATACACCATGATTTTAATTAGCTCAGATAAGGAAAATTCAGGTCAGACAGGATCGCAAAATTAAATATCAATCAGGATACTTCCTGCTTTACAAAGCTGCATGTAAACATTAACTAATTACAATGTAAGTAAGCTATTTCTAGCAGATGTTTACTCCTTTTGGTCCTGTAATGTTGTCCTGCAAAGAGTCCACTGAGGAGACAGAAGCTCAAATGATTATCGTGAGTGATACAATGTATCAAAATGCTGAACAATAATATAGTTGCAATGATACGAAAGTTGCAAACATATGAATGCCACATAGTTACTACAGGTTTGTGACCGTTGCTCCAGGCATGTTTCTAAAGAGCCTCATGGAATGCCTGTTAAAATGGTAATCAAGGGAGTCGTCCTTTATTTTGACGATGTTCTGGTCTCAGCTAAAAAACGTCAAACCAACCTAGAGAACAGATTAAGAGGCAGTTTTAACAAGATTTAGTAGGACAGGCTCTAAAGGTAAAATGAGAGAAATGTGATCTAGCCACCAACACAGGTCCGAATTTTTGGGATACTTAATCGATGAACAAGGCTACACCCACTGGAAAAAAAAATAAAGCAATCAAGACACTCCTATGACCGAGGAACAAAAACTGACCTTCAAAGCATTCGCTAGGTTCTCACTAATTTTTAACAAATGTGTTCTGCCCATAAGGCAACCATAGCAGAACCCTACAATAACGCTGCAAAAAAAAAAAAACCTACTTGGACCATGGGGCCACTGGGAACAGGAGCTTTTCAAGGGTATCAAAACTATTAGCATATAACACACGCTTTTTATCCAGTATAGCATACCTTGCCCTTGACAGTGCACCTGTGGTGGCATCGCTTTTGGGATCAGTGCGCATCCTGAGGCACAAGCTTACCAGACGGCAGCAGAGGCACCAGTCCTTCTTTTATTTCAAGACAGCTTTCCAAGTCAGCATGCAATTACAGCGCAACTCGACAGAGAAGCACTCTCGCAATCCATTGCCGAGTCAAAAAGATTCCAATGAGTAGCCTTTACAGTAAGAACTTTTTTCGATCATCACTGATCACAAGCCCATTTTAGGAATCCTCGCAGGCACAAGCAACACCTGAACATTCTGTCTAGCCTAGAATGGATGAGGTGTCTTTAATTCCTTGGCTGCCTACTCCTACACAACTGATTCATACTCTCCCGGTAAAGCATCACATATGCCCGAACAACGTGAGCCATTCCCTGCTGCCCCTCACAGAAGAGGACCCAGCTCCCAACGATCTCCACACTACACATAGAGGACCTGACCAGACTGCCCTACGCGGCAGCGGACTCGTGAAGAGCCCTGCTAAAGGACCCTTTGACAGCACGCCATACTGAATGGGGTAGGTTAAGGCAGGCCGGAGGAGACAAAACTGAGATTTTAAGCATTTCGCCCGCGACAGACGCGAACTGTCTATAGAAAAGGGTTTGCATTTTAATGGGGGTGACAGGGTGGTTATACAAACAGTCTCCAGGAAGATGTTCTGTGAATTGTTGCATGAGGGACATCCGGGCATAGTCCAAAATGAAGCCCTGGCCAGGAGTTAGTGCTGGTTGCTAGGGCTGGACAAAGACATTGAAATGTTGGATGGGTAACATGTCATGATGTCAAAAATCAAGGCCTAGCTCCCCCCCCCCACCGCAAGGCACCAGTCAGAGAATGGGAAACTCCCCAGGGTCCATGGTCTGGACTACATATTGACTTTGGCTGGCGCCACACAAAGGGAAACACCTCCTAATAGTTGTGGATGCCTTCTTCTGAACAAGTTAGAAGTCATCCTTATGGCGTTTCCACAACGCACCGGAGGCAGAATATAATGAGACAGCTAGACAAACCTTTTCGCTACACATGGGCTGCCTGATGTACTGATGTGAGATAATGGGCCCCAGTTTACAGCATTAGCAATCTCGAACAGTATTTGCTGCCCCAGGGTAATCCAACATGCGTTAAACAGTGTCCAGCCCATCTGGCTGCAACAGCAGGGCTGAATGCTTGGTTCGGTACACTAAAGGGAGGGCCCTAGTATATGAATGGACAAGGGGGACGTGCAAGACAACTAAAACGCACTACTAACTCTAGCAGCATATTACCGCCTAGCAGCACAACGCACAAAAGCTCAGCAGAACTCCTAATGGGCAGGAAATTACGTTCTACCGAGTGGACAGACTGCACCCCACTTACACCTGGGACAACCCGCCCGACTCCTGCCAGCAAAATACTGACTTTTGAATTGGCGTATCTTAGTCTATGCAAGAAACCTCACACTGGGGAACCCATTGTGGGCTTCCAGCCACAATCACCCAAATTCAGGACCCCGGTCTACGACTACTCTAGATTCGATAGTAGAGAATGGAAGCGGTCACATAGACCGCTTTGTTCTCAATCTCGAATGAAAAAACAAGAACAGAAACCTAATAAAAATAA